>JAHRHJ020003605.1:0-139506 GCA_019776745.2 Taxus chinensis | reverse complement strand
ACTGTATATACGAATGCTGCGAATGAGATCTAGGATCTCGTGAGTGTTACAGAACCAAATTTAGTATTTTTGATTACAATTCTGCCAGTTTCTGAGCAGTTACAAAGTTTTGCAGTTGACTATGGCAACCTGCAAATTAGTACAATGTACAATACAATTTGAATGATAGGCAAAACATTTCAGTTTCGGGGTCCTGGTGACCTCCTGAGCCTTAAATGCTAAAAATTGCAAAAAAAAGCTGAAAATGCAATTTTTAGGTGGGTCTCCTTTTGCAAAAAAATGTTTGGAATGAGAAAACAGACCAAATGGGAGAAATTTTTTTTTTTTACCCTAAATTAGGGATTCTCCGCTAAATTTAGTTAGTTATAACTAAATTCAAAAAATCTGCTAATTTAGCAGCTCCGCTAAAAATTTCCGCCAAATTCAAAATGTGAAGTTGGGGGTGGGATTTGAACCCTGCACCTCCCACTTCTAAGGCTTTCCCTCTATCCAACTTGGCCACTTAAGGGCGCTTGATGTAAAGATGAGCAACTTGTATTTAAAGTATGTGAAAAAAATGGCTTACCTTAGAAAATGCGCCCTAGATGAGGGATCCACGTGGCAGCAGCTGGTGAGAGGCGTTTTTTAGGTTATTTTTTAGCTAAAAATCTGGATCTGAAGCATCTACAGCAACTTTATCTCCTTTGGCTGCCACTTTTACCTTATTTCTCACCATTTTTTTCATTTTTTTTTTTTATTCTTCTTTGATCTTTGCTCAATGTATGATGCAGGTCACGTTTTTTTTTTGAGTTTTGGGCGCCTTTTTTTCTTTGCCACGCACTGTACAGCATGTATTTTTGCTGTATTTTTTCCCTTGGACTGTGTTTTGATGCCTGGACTGCTTTTTTTTTTTTTTCCTTTAGGCGTGTTTTGAAGTTGCTAGGCGCCATTTTTTTGACTGTATTTTCTCACAAAAAACGTTTTTTTTTTTTTTTTTTCTTTGTGTAGGTGCTGGGGGCAGCAAATGGCGTGGGAAAGCTCAGAAAACGTTTTTTTTTTGCTATGCAGGCCGTGGGAAATAGCAAGGGTGCGTTTTTTAGCTTATGGCTGCGTTTTTTTTGATTGCTGGGCCGCATTTTTTTAATGGAGCTTGCTTGTACAGGCCATGGAAACAGAGAATGGCGTGGGCATGAGGAGAATGGCGCCTCTTTTGCTAAAAAAAAACGTTTTCCTTCTCTTTTTTTTAATTTGATTCACTGCAAAAGACAAATATATTGTTTAAAACAATATAACAATCTGAATACAAACAAATATGGTTGATTAACCATACAACAGTATATTTATTATTTAATTAATAAAATTAATTAAATAATCTGCCTGGTGCTGAGTGCACCAGTGCAAAAAAAATTTGCCTTCCAAGTACCTGGAAGGAACAGGAGGATGTGGGGGAGGCAGGGATGGGGCTGGGAGTTTGTACGAGGCTGCACAACCTCTCAAATGCTACAAACACATCTCCAATCTCCTCTCTCTCTGCTGCTCTCTCTTCCACACCTTCACAGGGCTAGAATTTCACTCTGGTACCAAATGTTGATTGAGAAACAGGGACAGAAGACTGTGTAGATTTTATTGATCTCAATCAAGTAAAAATGTACAGAGGATGGGCTGCAATATTTATAGATATTGCATAGCCAAATACATCCGGGAAAATGAGTTGCACAGGTGCAACCAAAAACCAGAATAAACAAGCTTCCAATAACATCCGGGAAGCAAAATTACATAAAAACAAATATATTGTTTAAAACAATATAACAATATGCATACTGATAAATATGGTTGATTAACCATATAACAATATAACTATTTAAAATTAATTAAATAATTAACCTATGCATAATTAAATAATAGGACCCAATAAAATTTATCCTAACATACACATTATTGAACCTATGTTCACAATATGAACACTTATTTCCTAAAATTCCCCCCTTAGTGTGAACATGGGTGAGATCTATCTAGTACCTTACTCATGTTCTACAATCCGATGGTTTTCAAAGAGTACCATCAACTCCAATAGGTTTTCTAGTGGAACCATTAACCACTCTGTATGTGATTTTCTAAGATATTCACAAACTTTCAAATTGGTTTTTAGTGGACCACCAACCACTTTCATAGTAGCATACATGTTTCCTCAGGTCCATAATTTACAAAAGAGAACAAAATATAGGAAAATTATGTTCGTTAATCATGAACATGCACTTACAATCTATGTTCTTAAGTTTTACTAGCCACACACTATTCTTTATTTATACCACACATGATGAAATCAAACACACCAAACACATCTGAAAAACATGGCCACCAAGGAAATATCGTGGCCTCATTGATGGTGCTTGATAAGAGGTCGCTAAAACGCCTCCTTCCTCTGTTGCCTCCAGCCTCCATGGTGATGCTACTTAGTTAGAAAATGTATCTTTTAGGCTCATTACACAATTTTTCTGGGTGTTTGATTCAACCGAAAATGCACCCCCTGACTATGGATGTCGCGTACAAGCGAAAATACGTCTAATTAAAAAAATACATAAATTTACTATGCACCACTTTTGTTTTTTCATATACCTGTTTTTATTTCCACTTTTCTCTTAAACTAGAAACTAGGTTTTTATAAAATTTTAACAAAAGTTTTCTAGATATTAACTAACCAAACCCAATACATTTTTTAATATTTCAAATCTGGGTTTTTTAGATACATTCAATCTATCAAACGCTTGTTTAAAAAAAAAAACATTTCACTCAACTTACACAAAATTTTACACATAGATACAAGACGAATTTGAAGTTGATGTAAACTACAACATTGTGCATCTTGTTCTTATCTTTCCAGAAAAAACGAGACATCAATCAGATGTCATATGAGTAAACTAAGTTCTTTTTACTATGATGTGTCTGCTGAAAATTTTCTTACAGGATTCCTTCAACCATCTTCTTTTTCTTCTTCTTCTACACTTGCATAAAGAAACCTGCTCTGAATACCAGATAATAACAAAATTCATATTTGATGATAAAATTTAGCAACAAAAATTTGAGATTAGCACATAAAAATAGGAAAAATCCAAAGGAAAATAAAATATCGAAAATAATCGAGTAATTTCTATTGAATAGGAAGGGCATTTTATACTATTGCTTTCTCTTGTAATCATAGAGACAAGTCTTATCTTTTTATCCACAAATCTCTCCTGTATTCCCTAGTCTTACTCCCACAACCCTAGCTACGAGTTGTACATGACAACTATTTGTGCACACATATGATTTATTTAAATATTAAATAATACAATTATTTGAACCATATGTTTCACACTATGAAACACTTATTTCCTAACAGATTTATGGCTTGATCTATGGCCTTGACTAGTTCTTAGATTGATATTCCTCACCATAAATAAGAAAGACCCATTCTCATTTTATTTCATTGAGTTCCATAATAATGTATGATGTTGATGCTCATTTGTTTGCAAAGGTTTATGTAAAGTTATTATGGTGAATTAATTTCATCTTATTGAGTGTGGTGTTTAATTAGCATCTGAGTTCTTTATGGCTTAGTACGATTTGTTTATCGTTCCTTTTAGATATGAGAAAATTTCAATTTTTAGCATATGAGGTATTTGGCATATTTTTAGTAGCATAACACCAAATATCATGATATTTTGAGGGAGAAATGAAGCTTTACAACTAATAAATGGTTTAAGTGTTTAAATATCAAGCTTTTTGTTCTCACTTGCACACCTTAATTCAAGTTTGACTCAAAAAGTCTTAACCAAGGTTGAATAAGGGTTGATGTGGAGTTGAACCCTAAAAAATAGGGGAAAAAGGGACAATGGGGGAAAATAGGGACAAAGAGGTGTTCTTTGCACCATATCATGACAAGTGTCAACTTTTTGGTTTCATGTGAATGAGATGTAGGGGTTGAAAATGACTTCCATGGGGCTACACTAAGGTTTTCCATGTCTTGATGCTAGTTGAGAGAGGATGAGCATAATTTTTTTTCCTTCATGTAACTTTTTATACTAGTGAAATGTTAGGGGACATCACTAGCTGAAAAATGTTCCATGGGTCTTCATCTCATGAGGGGGGCAAGTAGTTAAGAAAACATGCAAGTTTGTAACTTTATAGGTGCAAAAGTGATGACCTATAAGCTACTAGGAGAAAGGCCTCATGGGGAGCATAATTTTTTTCCCTCATGTACCTTTTACATTGGGGATAATCCAAGGGGATACCACATGATAAAAAAATGCACTAAGGGGGAGTTCATCATGAGAAAAGTAGTCTATTTTTTGCATTGTGCTCACCTAAAGGGTGCACTTAAGTCATAAGTTTTAAGTGACGAAAACACAACATGCATAGGGGGAGCAAAATTTTGTGTCCCACATTTCCATTTACACCTTGGGGAAATTTCAAGGGGAAACACAACCTCGAAAAGTGTGCTCAAGACTTTAAGTGATGCTGACACCATCTTCCTAACATGAAATTAGAACACATGATCTTACCTTTTCTTCCTTGGGGGAAAAAGTTGGAGTTCAAAGGTGAAATATTATATAATTATGACTCCAAATAATACAATGAGTTCATTACCTCAACTTTAAAGAATTGATTTATCCTAAAATTTGATTTTTGGCACCATTCACTCTTTTAGCATGAAGGAGTGATAGTAGTGACTTGAGCCATCACCAAAGATCTTAAAGACTTAAACAAAAATGTATGTTCCCATAATGTGGATGATTACAAGATATTTCAATTGAGTATTTTATGAGATTATAAATCCTTCCAAAACTCTAAGAATCTTATAAAGCAAATTGAATTTCTCTATTAGAGCCTTTATTCCTTGTGCCCAAAATGACTCAATTTTGCTTAAGATTATTCCTGACATTTAATTATCTCTAATTTTTTTTCCCTAAATTACCTTGGATAACATCATATCTCTTGCAAAGCTTACAAATGGGCTGATTCTTCCCTGTCATCTTCTGGAGGATGTCTTCATGCTGTAATATGGCTAAAAATAGCCAATCCAGTGCTTTGAAGAGCACTATTCCACCTCATAGCTTGATATCATTGTGAAATCATATTAGATTCATTCCCCTACACATGAAACATACTTGAAAAACATGTTATCACTTTCCTCTCTTCCAAAATGATGGTAGCATAGAAATGGAGGGGTTGTGTGAGTTGATAGGTTAGCTGGAGGAAGAGTTCATGATGATTAAGAAAAGGTTTTCAAAGGGTGGGATTAGCTATAATGTCCAAAATTTTAAATTTTGTTATGAGCATTATAAATTTTTCATGACAAAAGGTATGTTGAGCCCTAATTTTATATAAGGATGTTTACAAATTTAGGCTAAGTCCTAAGAAGACACAATTTTGGTGTGTGCAAATTTTTAAATGTTGAGATAAATCTGTGCGCCCCTACATTAAACTAAGGAGATATATCCACACATGTAAAGATAGACAGAGACAACAAGTTAGTGAGGCTTAAAGATAGATATTTTGTTTAGAGATATATATGCAGTTATGTATGAAGCTATGATTTATGAATAACAAACAAAGTGTTATGTACTTAATGTGTTATTCTTGTGTGTAAGTATTTGTTTTCTAATAGATTTTTTAATTTGAATAGTATAATGTTTTTTCCTATAGTTTTTTTGTTGTGTGAACACTTCATGTCTAAGATGAACATCATAAGGACCAAATTTTTTAGGTAAACATGCTAAGTGTTTTACTTAGTGTGATAAGAGGATGTGGGGGTGGTGTGACTTTTCTCTCTATGCACCATGATGGTATAAGGTCACGCGTGCACTAATATTGGAAGGTGGGAAACTAGACACGTAAAATTTTGTTTCTATTACGGGGACCCATCATATTTTTATAAGACGGTGAAGTGGACATAAGATGTTTTAACTTAAATAGGATACCTTTGAGAATTTACAAGACATAGTAGAAGAAAATTTCATGCAAAATCATTCTAATCTATATCATCATATAAATCCTCCTCTAACTCCCTCTTTTGATCCATCTAATCCATTCAATCCCATAAATATACCTTTAAATAAAATTAAAAACATTACATTCACGCATCCTTACTCTAACTAAACCCCACCAATTGACACCAACCTCACGATTGATCAATTTTTAGGGAAAATGGCTCACATTTAATCAAGAATTAATAAAAATATGGCCCAAATGAAAAACCAAAATTTACAAATGGTATTAACCTTAAAAAATAATTTTATAGACTATTAATTCATTACTATACCTTATTCTTTTAGATACTTCATGGAACCAATACCCCAAACTTGAATTCACAACAAGGTTTCAAATCACACATATTGAACCCACTAACTCTTTCATAAATTGATGGATGTATGGTTGATTTAAATTTCTATCTCGATTAATGAGTCAATATACATGTTATTCATCTTAAGGCATTTTTAATGCTCTATAAAGATTTTAATCCAAACAAATTACCTATGCAACTACCAAACGACTTGAAAAAAACCCTCATGGGTGAGGCTTTTGAAGATTTATAATCAACCTCCTCATACTCAATCCAAAATTAGAAGGAATAGTAAATAATTTAATTAAGGATTGTCAAAACTAAAAACTTCCCAAAAAAAAAATTTCAAAGGTGTGTCAACAAGGAATTATTGTGCCCACATCACTATTCCCTAATGATCCCACACATGATGTTATAAAGAATGGACGGAACAAATCATGGGGAACAAAGCATTCACACCCATCTTGACAATAAACATATATATCAAATATTCATCAATCCTTGAATCCCAATTCATTATAAGGTCATAACGGTTCCCCCCAAACAAATTTAGAGGAGCCACAATAAGGTAAAATAATATAGTACCTTATAAGGGAATGTAAGAAAACTTGATGAAACAACTTTAACTACCCTCTCAAAACAGTTCATAATGTATGATTATCAAAATAAGGCCCCTCCTTAAAGGAATTTTTTCAAATTATATATTTTTCTAAGTACATTCCAAATTCATCAAGTAATCAAAAACCCTCACCACATTTCATTGATTTATCAAGAATTACAAACAAATCATGCCTATTCATAAATCTATTGAAATCATGATTATTCTAAATCCCTACTGACTTTATATGACACCAACATATTATGTTGGAGGTATGCCCAATGTGGGCATTCTCACTAATTTTTTCTTGATATTCATAAAGTTTCATTTTTATTATTCTTACGTATTATATTTAAACATAAAGTTATCATTCAAGAATACTATGACAAATATGAATATCTTCTTCAAGCTCTAAAAAATAGCAACAAAAATTATAAGATACTATAATCCTAATAAGGCACCCATTGAATACATTTTGGAAACATTTAGGATACTAAAACCATAATCTAGTAATTTCTATAATCAATGAAGGCCCAAAGTCACTTCGACCCAAAATCCAGTATGAAAGTGTCGATTAAGTGTAAAAAATGGTAGAAAGGTTTATGTCTTTACAAATGATTCTAATGATTGAACTGTAACGATGATATCTATCCACCACTTAGAGCATTTAACCTTTTTATGGAACCTAATCCCATAAAATAATTACTCAAAAATCTAATCAGATTAGTACTATATAATATCAAGTGATTATAACATTTGTAATACGAAGTATGTTATGGAGATTCACGAAACGGACCTGATTTTATTATGCACTCACTGCCCTGTCTGTAAGATTTACATACTGTTGTGAATGATAAAATTTTTTACTTCAACAGTCATAATCCTTCCTAAAAAAATTAATCCTGTTAGGAGTTTCAAATCCACCACAGAAGCCCTTCTCCTTCAATCTCTTCTATTTCCAAATCAACCTATTGACACAATGACCTCCCCTTAACTAACAGGGTATATCCTAGATTGTTGTAAAGATGACAGGTTGATAATGAAATCCTATTACAATATATAATGACCATCCTTTCCTTATATCATCCTCTTCAGAATAAACAATAATAAAGTTTCATTGTAGAAATTCTAAGGACATCAAGTCAATTTTAGGTTAATCAAAACCTTAGATTTTCACTAAACATTGATCTTAAAAATGACCCTATGAATATTATCATTAATGGTTTTGAAAAATCCATAAAAAATCCATTAGTTTTTACTTTTTGGCTCCCATCACTACAGATCAAAAACATGCAGGCTAAGGTCATGGGTCTTGATCAACCTATCTAATTAATTCCTTGGTGGTTGGCTTGACAATAGAAAGATAGTTTCCTTTAAAATAATAAAATTCCTTGAATTGAAGAAAATCAGTAATAATGGTAAATATATTAATATAATAGTAAAATACATGGAATGCAGACCAATTCTAAAACACATGGGGCATTAAAAGTCCAAATCCTAACAAATAATTCTTCAATATTCCTAGTACACCAACTTCATGTATGTAGTTTCACTCATCCTATATATTTTTTATCAGAATACCAACCTTAAAATCATTCT
Organism: Taxus chinensis; assembly: GCA_019776745.2. NCBI lineage: Eukaryota > Viridiplantae > Streptophyta > Pinopsida > Cupressales > Taxaceae > Taxus > Taxus chinensis. The sequence continues at coordinate 131,008 of JAHRHJ020003605.1, read as the reverse complement.
ATTGTAGAATCAATGATGATGGAGAAAAATTGAGATCCAAAATACTTATTGTTGTAACAAAAAAAAATTCTTAACTAATTGTAATATGGATTGCATCCCACCATCTCTTCACCCTAAAATCGATTCCACCTTTCATGAAAACTGATATTTATATGGAACCTCCTAGTAATGATCAGAACACCTCCTTTCAGAATTTAGGAGGAGTTTTGAATACAATAAGTGTGAATAGGCCAATATTTTCCAAAACATCAACTGTTGTCTCTCATTAATCCCTTAACAACGTTAGTGTAGAGCTAAGGAAATATCTACCACTGCTACACATAATGAAAACCCAATACGACACTATTCCACCCTTTTATGATTATTAAATAGCGCTTCATGCTACGTCAAGGAACCAGTCATGTAATCCACTTATTAAACGAGTTGGATGAGATGCATGCTTTTAAAGGCAGATCCAAAACATTAAAAATCATGTTACAATTGCACTCCACTCAATTATGCTACTTGTGAGAAAGAAGTCTAAGAATATACATTACTTTACCTAAATACTATTACTTTAAAAAAACCAAACCTTTTCGTTATAATATCGTTATATGTTTTTAAGGCTTCATCTATTAAGAAAAATATGGAAAAACCTTACCATATGATACATAGACCCTAAGTCTAAACATCCCAATGAAATTATAGAAAAACAAATTATTAAAAATGTAAAAATCATTGACATCTAATGGGATGATTGGGAAACTTCAATTAAGGATTCTGTTCCATTCACTAACACATCATTCAATATGTTTCCAATATGGTTAATGATGTTTGAAATCCCCTACTTACGATCTAAGTAGTGATAGATATAACTCCGAGGATCATGTCATATAGTTAGGACCAATTTGATCCCAAAATGACATTAATGTAAGTGGTATGTGGAACTGAAATAAATGTCAAGTATATGGTCACTTACCTAAATTCAGAAATTATAAGGCCATCCTTTATTTACTCATGCTTGAGAATACCAATACCTTTCAACATCATAATGTGTAGATTACTAAGAAACCTACCTCTTAAATAAAATTTTGACCAGAGTATTCTACCCTATCCACAAATGAATCTCTAAGATCCATAAACCCCATATAATTTTCCAATACGTCTGTATATACTCATGGAAGATACGTTTTACATTCAAATCTGGACAATAATGTGATTCTCATGAATTATGTAGGTGATTACTTCTCTAATTCTGTCATGCATAATACCTGAGTTTCTCTTATAATAACGAGATATGTATTGGGGTAATTTGACATACCATGATTGAATTTGAGGATGTTATGCTAACTCATCATTTATCCTGATACTACTATTGTGAGATAAAAATATTTTAAAAAATGGAAATTCTGATCAAAGGACCTAGTAAAAACTCTTAAATGTTACGTTCATCTAAGTAGTTACTTTAGAGTGGGATTCCAACTGGCTACCCATTTGTAATAAATGGCACCTTATCTATTAGTATTTGTTTTGTATTTTGTAACTTTAAACTAGATTTTCCTAAGGAATCACTTCCATACACTTAGTGAAACTCTAAAGTTGACACATGTGTATATATGAAATGTTGTCCCTATGGATGAGTTTTCATTTATGAAAAAAACAAAAAAAAACATAGGATAAACACAAAACTACCTTTAAAGGCTAGTGATACACATATAAATTATGTGAACGGCCTTGGCCTTAAAAATTCCAAGAAACCATATCAATATGCAAGACACACATATTACATAGGTATTCATGAAATAATCAAGATCTATGAAGAATATATTCTAGTAAAATTTAAACATGAAAAATATCACATTCGTGACATTGAAAATACTTTAAACACCTTGAAAAAGATAAGGTACACTTATTTGGAAAATGCATTCTCTACCCAAGGTAAAGGTATGGTAGCCCCAACTTCTAAAAAAACTCATATATACTATAAATTAATATGAACCCAAAAGGAAATAGATCTCATTTTGTTATCCAACCATGATTATAAATCGCTCGATAAATAAGAAAAAAAAATCCAACTCGATTTTCCCACTAAACTCTAATTATATTGACCTAACTCTAACTCCAGGGGGTGAAATTTACTATTTTAGCAAGTTTACCAGAAATTTCTTTTCTTAGTAATTCCACATGCTTATTCATAGAGCAAAGAAATTTCCACGCAACTTTTACATGCAAATTAGAGGAATTTCCAACTTTCTAAGTTATGCATTTAAAATGAGACTAAAATTAACTAATGCCAGAAAATAGGAAAAACCTGAGTTACAAATGTAAAATCCTATTTTTGGCCCTAATGTGGATTCTTTTTTTTTTTTTTTTTTTTTTTTTTTCTTTTTCTTTTTTTTTCTTTTTTTTATTTTTTTTTTTTCTCTGGAATTCAAGCCCAAAAATGTGCCAAAAACTGATCCCAACTAGCAGTTTCAATTTATAGTGTGTTCATCTAATCGAAAAACAAGTTGATGTTAAAAAAAATGAACTCAAACAGACACCCAGAGCACAGGTTTATGACCTTCCAGTTCCCTATTAATTGACACTTCAGTAAGATCTGGATTCCTCAATCTAAATGAGGATTATGTAGATATTGAAAAGAGGACAAGTTATCCTTGACATGTCTCTCTCTAATTCCATTCAATACTTGGTTGGTTCTTTCCATCAAGAGAAAATTCATCTCTTTCGATCTAGTCAATTCGAGGCAATGGGGTAAAGGCAACAACATCATATGAGGGATTGACGACATCCTTGTCATCATTTATGAATGAATCGGGAGGACTCCTGATGCAGAAGGCCTTGATCCGAGCAAGTGTTAGGCGAGAGTACTCCTGTCTTCTTACCTCATGTTCATCCGAACAAGCAGCCTAGAAATCTTCCATGGTAGGATTATGTTGGTACTTTTCTCCCATAATCTTTTGCATATATCCATTAATATCAAACTGGGCTCTCTTCACATATGGATGAATTGTTATGAGAGCGAACTCTTTTTCCATGAGTTGTGCACTGAAAAGATTTGGACATTGGTATTCCCCGATTTGAATTGGGAAATGAATTCCTGAACGGTGCTTGTCACTAAGAAGGCAGTGAACTGGGAATAATTGTCACGCCAGCTCCATTAATGCCCATCTTTCACTGACGTACTTAGGAAGTTTCCATGGGGTACCACCAGCAAAGCCACTCACGTGAATGTAAGAAAAAGATGAAAATTGAATAAACCAGGTTCCCCATTAGGAAATGACACTCATGGCTTTTTTAGAAAACCTTTCCTCATTATTCCGATTCAGGTTCTGGATCACGTGGAAGGTGAATGCATTGTTGACTCTTCTAAAATGGTGAGAACTATTTTTGAAGCTGAGTTGAGGGTAATAATGAAAAACACTGTTTGACGGCCCTATGACTCCTTTTGTTTCAAGTCCCAAAAATAGATTTCTTCTTGCTACCGCATAAGTCAGATATGATGTCATGTAGAAGCATCTAGTCATCTTAACTTCTATCAATTGTTTGTGAAGGGTGTTACTGATGATGGTGGCCCAATCCACAAACTCTTTCTTGGCTAGGATGACACAGATAAACTAGTACATCCATGGGTGGAAAATCCTAGTAGAAGGTAAACCAAAAACTTGACTTAGGAGAGTAATCATATCTTTGATTTCTTCCACGAACTCAACGCGGTATAGTTTTTTAGGAAGCCTGTTAATTCGAGGTCGCTTGGTTACTAACAAGTTTTTGTTAACCATCTTGCTCCATCTCTGGGGTTCTTCATCCCATAATTCTTGTGTTGATTGGCAAGTGATATCCGCATTCTTAGGAAAGTCAGGTATGCCGAGCAATTCCTCAATGTGCTCTGGTGTGATTAAGAGGAAAGGCTCACGATTATCTTTTAAAAATTCCTCGTCTCTCAGGGTCATAATGCTCCACGCAAGTAATAACCAATTTCGAACACTGCACCGAGACAGGAAATGCTACTGCTTGGGGTAGTCCACTATGGTAAAGTCTATATGAGAAAATGGTTTTGCCTTTAGTTTTCACCCTCTCGTAAAACTGTTGCACATTGATGTGACCCAGATTTGTATCAGTGATGTTGTCATATGCTGACTTAATGGAAATGGGAGGGATAATCCCTTGAAATTCATACTTCAGGGTGGATTTGTTTTATTTTTTGACTGGCTTCCTCGATCTTCCAGCAAATTTGTTAGATTTCTCATCCATTATGAATTTCACAGAAGAATGACTCAGGCACGCAAGACAACGTAAACAGGGCCGGGTCTTAGTCTCTGAAACCCCATTGATGCAAGAAAAATATTTTTCTGTTATATTATTATTATTATTATTATTTTAAAAATAATAATAATAATAATTGTCCTGAATTACTTTTTTTTTTGAAAATATCAACACAAACAAAAATATCGAGACTAAGCATGAATTCTAGATTGAGCAAAAATATAATAATATTTATTTTTAATCAAATTCTCCCAATCTGCGATGGCTTCGTGCATGATCAATTTCAATATTCTTAATCCACTATTTCTTTGCCTTTTCTTTTAATGCATGGATTCTCCTTCTAAGGCGTGGAATGAAAACAATTTGCTGTCCTATTTTGGACTGTTCCTTTTTTAAAACCTGTGCATTTTTTTCCTTTCTCCTTTCCACGTGGCTTCCTCCTTGGCTGGGCGCATGAATTTTCCTGAAGAATGCGTGGAAATTTTTTTTATTTTCCTGAACTATTCTAAAAGTTTTGCTCTCTCCTCCTAAGGCGCGGGGTGGTTTCCTTTGCTGGGCGCGACCTGCTTTTAATCTCTTTAAAATTGTTTCTTTGGCCAATGCGTGGAATTTTTTTTTGTCTCTATGCTCACACTTCTTTCTTTTTTTCTTCCTTAAGGCGTGGACTGTGGACAAGTGCGTGGGATTTGGTTTTCTCCCCCACATGGTCTCTTGATCCTTCTTTCTCCTAGGTGCAGCTTCTACTGCTGCTGCTGCTGCAAAAAAATAGCTAAAGCAAAATGCATGGAATTCTACTCCATGCGTGGGAAATGATCTTTTGCTATCCCCCAAGGCGTTGGAAATTGCTGTCTTTTTTCTCTTCCAAGGCGTGGATTCTCCTTTCTCTCTCCCACACGGCCTACCTGATTTGGGCATGAGATTTTTAAAACTGTTCTTTCCTTCAGCTGGGCATGTGGAGATTTCTTTTTTTATTTCTATCTTTGCCTTTTCTCTCTCTCTCTCCCTGTGTGGATTCTCCTTTGCTATTTTCAAAATTTTTGGACAGTTTCCTTAAAAAACGTGGTGAATGTTTTGGCTGTTCCTGCGTGGAAATGTTTGGAGGATGTTTGGGTAGCAAAAAGATTTAAAACTTCCCTTGCCAATGCGTGGAAATAATTTTTTTTTCTTTTTGCTGTCCTTTTTATCCCTCAAGGCGTGGAAATTTTCTCTGTAATACAAAAATCCTCTTATTTCGTGTTCACAGTATTGTGGGATGTGACAAAATATTATGTCCTTTAGAAGAAATAAGAAGCAAAGCTTTGCATGACTCATTCTAATGAGTTTTACAGAGGAAGTTATGAGGATTAATCCGACTTCCTCTCTTCCCAGGTAGTGGAATTAAGTGCCAGGGGAAATGGGGAAAGCAACGACCAATTGCCAACGGGAATGGCAAAGTGGACTGACAATCCCCATTCAATTTCCCCATGTGGGAAATTGGGAGATTTCCTACCCGTTATCCAATCCATGATTTGGAAATTGGTGGAGAAAATCCCACAAGAGGGAAATTAAAAGAAAATTGCCAGGAAATGAGAAATCTGGGTTCGGGAAGCAAAATCGGCATTCCCGCAGTTAGAAGCATAAGCTTACTTCCCCGTAAATTAAAATTTTTCAAATGAACTCTTAATTAATATTTATTTAATTAAATACTCTCAAGTTTTTTAAAATTTAATTTTATCAAACAAGGAGCGATTAATTAATTAAATATTAATTAATTAATTTTAATGTATTTTAATGCAATTTAAATCCTGGCGGGAAGAGTTCTCACCCGAAAAGGATGAAACAAAGACCGAAACGATCATAAAATGAGATGGTCGCGATGAGGGCAATGAACCACGCAAAGTAACACTTTTGAAAAATTTCAAAATTTTCATTTTTATTTTTTAAAAATAATTTTGCAAAGTCAAAATTGGCTGATAACACATGTCAATGTCAGGAATAGGAAAGTTGTCCTTCGGACAAGATTTGTTAATATCTCTGAAATCGGTACACACTCTAATACAAAATGGATTTTTTTGAATTGGTACCACATTAGAAATCCACTCTGAATAGTCGATAGGCCTGATGAAGCCTACTTCTAATAACCTTTCTAGCTCTACCTTTACCAACAAGGTGACACAAGGATGCATCTTACGGAGCTTTTATGCTTTATAGGTTTGGCGTCTGAGTGTACAACAAGATTGTGCACCACTAATGCAAGATCAAGTCCTTGTATGTCATTGTAAGACCAAGAGAATATATCTACATATTCTCTTAGAAGTCCTGTAAATTTTTTATGCTTTTGAACCAAGAGTGGAGCTCCTAGTTTAACTATTCTAGGCAGCTCCTTTATGTTGATGTTAATATCTATTGTTTCCTCCACTAGTAGCTTAGATTCGTCTTCCATGTGCGTAGGATCGGGAGGGAGATTGAGATCCTCCTCTACCAAAGGTGGTTCGGGGAGATCTTCATCTTGAATTAGGTACACCATCTTGTCCATAGGTTGTTTTTTTATTTGTCCACCAGCACCTCAAAGATGTTTTTCACTGTAGGACTTGGACTTTTTCTTTCTACAAGGATTCTCTATGGGACTTTTTCCCTTTTTTCTTACTTAAATGTCCACACAACTCTACCTCCTCTCTGAAGTATGTGCATGTGTTGAGCTAAATGGAGAGTCCTTTCTTGTGGTCCTTTCTTAGAATGTTATCTATGATGCCTAGGAACTCATCAATAGCCTCATCATTCTAAAAGATGTTTATGGGTACGTGTTGTTGTTGATCCCAATCCATAATGGATGGGTAAATGAGGTTCAATTTGGGAGTGGTAATGGGTGTCACGGGGGTTATAATAAGGATAGCCATGTTAGCAAATAGGTTAGTAGAGGCAAGGTCTTCGTAAAGACTACACCGGGAATCTATTTTGCTTTCGTATTCTAGACAAACTATCCTCACACTCAGAAGAAGCATACTCTTTATCTGAAGGGTGAGACTCATACAAATGACGCCAAATATCTGATTTACCCATTATACAACGAGGTATTACAAGGGCTTCTAATGGACCTTGTTCTTGGCGCCTGTAACCACATCCTTGATATCTCATAATAAGCATGATTATGTTAGGAATAACATACCTAGATGACTTGTAACATAAAATCCATTTCATCATCTTGAGGATGAAATATGATTTCTTTTAGGATTCTTTCATCTTCTAGTAAGCCATCACCAAAAGTGAAATTGTCAAAAGGGAAATTCTCCCTTGATTTTTGGAATTTGATAACATGGTCTACCATATGATTTTGAGTTGACAGTGGAATGTTTTGAACCATAAGGGTCATGCTTTTAAGATTATACTCTCCATATCCTCTTGGTCTTTGACATTCATCTCCCATGTAGTCAAAGGGATTTTCAGAGGTAGGAAGCACCATTTTCATTGGTATGTTAAGGTATCTAGACCCATCCTGAAGTGAGGGATCCTACTCGTGAAGCTGAAATGCCTCAGGGTCAACATCAATCTCTGTAGATTGATCCTTGTAGATGGTAGCAAAATATCCTTAAAGTGAAATATCTGTAGATGAGAAAATGGTTGTGGATCTCCTCTAGTAAGTGTATCTCCTTCATGTTGAACTTTAAAAGGAGGGGGAGTACGGTTCTATGGATAACAACTTGCATGTTGCATGAATCCATGGCGTTAATTCTAAGTAAGATATTGTAAGGAGTTCCACAACCTCCAAGACATGGAACTTTGTATCATTCTTATTCTGAGATGACTATCCAATGAGAAATTTTTAATTCTTCGTGATTGGGAAAAGGCTCTTTGAAGATCCCTAAGTTTTACATTTGGATGGCAGTGAGCCTACTTCTTATCCCACTATCAACTTCTTGAATGTAGCTGAGTCTTAAACACTTGTCAGTTTTGATGACCCTTTACGCAGATGAAATCCACAAAATTCATTATCCCTAAACCTGATTGTTTATGGATTATCCTTAACAGGGTTGTATTTTAGACTCTACTTAACCATGTTTACAAGCCTCTAACTGACTTTAGTATGGATGATATTGATTCAGATAGAGGGGTAAAATTATGACGTTTATACTCAGTAGGTGGATTTCCCTTTGCAAGCTTCAAAGGTGTGTGGTTTCGAATGGCTTGTACTCACTTAGAGTCTACTATCCCATCAATTAACGACATTTTTTTTCTTATTATGAACAAAATTTGGTTTGTTGTTAGATTTGGAATCATTGTGATTGCGGAGAAAGGTTTTAGAGTCCCCCTAGCTAACAATGATTTTTCAATTTGACTCCCTTTTTCGATTACCTCTTCAAATGTGTTACCACAATGTATTTGTAAGTGGAACGTAATGTCTGGATGGAGGTTGGGAACAAATATACTTATCAACTGATTTTTCAGGTATGGAGCAAGGAAATTGGCTAGCTAATCCTCTCCTTTGTTGTAAAAATGCAGTGAAGTTTTTCGTTGTTTTGTTGTTTGGCATTGCAGAGATCTAACATAGTGATGTCACTCTCAATATTGAATGAGAAGTGTCGTACAAAATGTTCAGCTAATTCTAGCCATGTAGATATGAGATCCCTTGGGGATGTGTAAAACCACTCTAACGCATGTCCTCCTAAACACTCTCGTGGGAAGAGGCGTATAAGATAATTCTTGCTAAATGCAACCTCTTGGCATGCCATATAAAAATCTTTAATATGGTCACGAGGGTCACCTTTTCCCTTATACTTGTCAAATTTTGGAAAATCAAAGTGTCGTGAGAAAGGTACCTATAGCATGGCCCTATCAAATGGATAAGGGCACAACTCATCAAACTAGTATTTCTTATTATTACCAGTTTTACCTTCTTGTAATGCTAGAAGAGTTATTCATAGTGGACCACTCTTGATTGAAGAGTGGATCTTGTGTGGGTGGCGTAGGTCTATACGTAGGATTAAATCTAGGTGTATTCCCACCCCTATTCTCTGCGAGAATTTATTCATAAGGGTCTCTTTGTGTCTCATGTCGAGGAGTGTTTATTGGGAACTCGTGAAATGAATCTTTAGGTTTTGCCTTTGGTATAGCTTGTTTCAAAACTTTTGGTTGTTCCTTTTGTATATGTGAAGCCAAACTTGCCAATTGGCGAGTGAGGGCTTGGACCTGTTGTTCTAATGTCACCTCTTGAATAGGTACTTTGTTACAATCTTCATTAGGGGGAGGTTGTGCATGATGAACATGTTCCTCGTTGTCTTCACAACGTATTCTAATAACAGGTACTCAATAATCTCCATCATTTTCAAAAGGTATCTCCTCATTATTCTGTATCGTAGAAGTAGAGGCATGACCTGGGTTTAATATTTCATTAACAGTACGATGAGGTCAGTCTACTTCTTCTTCTCCATGAACCATTGTGGCAATGAGAGAAGGGTCTACTGTGGAAGGTAACTTAGCTCCTAGTTCCATAACATGCATAAGAACCTCATGTTTGTTTTGAAAAATGTAATCATCAAAATTGGCAGGAGGACACTCTATATTCATACGAGGAGAATCTTCCTCTCCACCACTATGGTCAACCATGAGATTATCCTATAAAAGAGGGTTGTTTCACCTCCAAATATATCAACTTCTAATCTTTCAGGATCCCATTCTCGTAGTAGGCATACTCGAAATAAGAGGTACAACGTGAAATATTTCCACTAAGGTTTACTAAAAAGGGACCTTAGTCAAATTTTTGCAGTGTAACGATGCTAAGTCATCAAAACAAGGTGACTATAGAATAACCACAAAATCAATAGGTCAATGTGAACCTATGAACCAAAGAATAAAGAATAACCTACCCTAGCAAGTAAATATATATGACACAAGTTATCTCTAAACAATACAATGATGTATAATACTCAAAATTCAGTCACAACAAATAGTTTACTCCTTAAGATTTTTCTAGATAGGTTTGAAACCAAATAGTGACAACACAATATCACCAGTTAGGTCAAGTTTGAAACAAACAAGACCTAAATGCTAAGATAATGTTGACGTGATCCTCTAACAAGGTATACTCAAAACTAGTTTCTAAACACTAACAAAGTCTAAGTCTTGTAAAATGGACGATACAAATGTGAGCAGCGTAACAACACTATTTGGACACGTAATCCAACTTTGTGAGAAAGCAAGATTTTAGTATCAAAATGGCGTTATAGCGATGCTAACAAAGTAACCTCAACACTTACAAAACTCAAGAAAAGGCTAGGATGTAAAAACTATGTCTAAGTATAACAAGAAATTGTTATGCATGTGAGCAACATAACAATACAATATAGAGATTTAGGCCCAGTTTCACAATGGAAACAAGACGTAAATATCTCAATTGTATGGCTATAATGTGGGCAACATAACAACTCAAAAGAATACAATGCTGATATCACCTAACTACAAATGATAATGAGTCTCAAATATGGGTTTTTGAGACAATGAGGGCCTACTAGATCGTGAGTACGTACCATGCACACTTTCAACACTTGCACTCTGGCATTGCAACCTAGTCACACAAGTAGAATAAAAAAGTGGTGGACACATAATATGATCAAGTGGTATCCATATATGTTGTTTCCTTTTGCCCCAAAATGGGAAACAAGAAAACAAAGGTGTAAACCAAGTGGTGTTGAAAAATACTTGGTGTAACTTTGGCAGAGTTTCACCTTGTCTTAGGACAAGTGAAAAACTAGGTCAAAGTAACACTAAATATATTTCATGATGAAATATCATGTGGTTTCAACTTTAAGAGATTCTTTCCCTTGTTAAAAAAAGAGAGTTTGAATCTAACAAATTTGTCACTTTGTGAGAGCTCTCAAGTATAACAACTAAGACAAAAAAATGGCTCCAAGCCAACAAGCTTCCTAGGTGGTTCTCTCTCTATGTGTCACAAGTTTACTTCTGTGAGCTCAATTTACCAAGGTTTCCCAAGGAGTATCTCGGCTTTACTTTACCCCCTTCTAATACAATGAGCAACTAGTGCGTTCAGTTGTATTATCACTGGGGTCACAATGGAAATAACTTTGACTCTAATCTCACCAAGGCGTACTAGTCAAGTCGGTAGTGTGGAGCACTTTCTTGTTTCATTCACAAGGTTCCCTCTTGCGTGAACTACTTTAGGGTTCCTAGGACCACCCCCATTGTTGTAGCTTAAGGCTTATGCCAAAGGGGTTATGTCCTAGTTAAGCGGACGAGCCATAGCTCTTAACCAAAACCTGCAATACAATGTTTTGAATTTGTGTGTTGGTGTGTTTTTTATCTTTTGGATTAAGCAAATTTGGTTTAGACCACCTTTGGCAACCTACAACACACGTGAATGTTAGAATTTGGTTTGAAGAGAGCCCTTCTTTCTTTGACAAGCATTTTAGGTCCTTCACACAAATGGTTAGTAGTTCAAAAAGATTCACAATATCATAGAAATATAGCAATGAAAAATGCTTGTAAATCAACTAACTACCATAAAACTTTGCAAAAACAAGGTTTATTCCCAATTAATCCAAGTGCTTCTTAATGAAAGACTAAAATTGCTTTTGATTCCCAAGATCACACTAGGTGCAAGGGAAGAGCATACACAAATTTTAGCCTTGATTATTTATCAAGTGAAAAATCTCTTAAACTAAAAGATCAAGTACATGTCAAAAATGAAAGTTTATTCCCTTAAGCACAAAATGAATGATTGTTCCTACTTACTCCCAAGAAGCAAAAAAGTGGTTTAGGGGTGTTTTTGGTTCTCAAGATCACACTCGGTGCAAGAGAAGAGCATACACAACCCTATTCCAAACTCAAACAAAGTATGAAAACATAATCACTCATCAAACCCTAAGCCAATTTAATCAAAAATCCCTTATCAAACCCTAAGGCAATTTTGTTAGGAATATTGCTCTAAAATCAATAAATTGACAAAAACAACAACTAAAAACCCTTAAAAATGACAACAATCCTAAAAACACAAAAATTGAAAATTTGAAGTTTGAGGAAATTTTACCTTAGTGCATAGGCACACTTATTAGTGCATGGGCGCACTCTGTAGAGCATGCACAGTGCACACTCAGTAGTGCACAGGCACAGATGATACATTACACATAGTAGTGCACAGGCACATCCTCTTTTTTACATAGTCAGTTATGCATGGGCACGTCCAGTGAGGCGTAGGTGCACACTTCTGGATGCACAGGTGCACTTTTACACTAGAGAGCAAAAATCCAGTGTTGCAAGGGTGCACTTTCTAGGATGCACAAGTGCACTTTTGTTGCACATAGCACACTTTCCTAGGTGCACTCTGCACAGGTGCACTTTTTCTTGCACAGTGTGCCTTTTTCCTATAGGTGCTCAAAATCTGAGTTTTTGAGAGGATTTCTTGAAAAAGGTCAAATATTTGGTATTTTGAGGAAATTTTGACAGGGCTTCACCTCCTTATATCCTGTAAAGAACATGAAAACACAACTTCTACTACTAATCTAGTTGAAACAACTACCTAGCTTGAAAAATTGATCTACAAAACTTTGAAAATTACTCTAAAACTTTGAAATTAATCTAAAAAGCTTGAGAAACTAATCTAAAAATCTTGAAAGTACTCTAGAAAGCTTGAAATTAAACTAGAAAACTTGAAATTAATCTAGGAAACTTGAAACTAAGCTAGAAAACTTGAAATGAAAAACTTTGAAACTAAGTTAAAAAGCTTAAAAATTGAATGCAATGGGGTATGCTCCCACCGGGCGTTACAAAGAAAATTACATGACTAACTAAGGAAGGCTAACACCATTGCCACCTCTAGTCAAGGCTCTAAGTCTAGGAATGTAACATTAAGATAGAAGCTTTAAGGAATGCTTAACTAACATGAATATAATTCAAAATCTAACTAAACATGCCTACTAATATGTTCAATTACCTAACATGGGCCTAAATAGACCTAAGAGGGAAATCAAATTGGGTATGGTTGCTACTCCAAACAAGGTGAAATGGCCTCTCCAAATGACTACAATGGTCATTTTGGATATCCATCTACTAACCTTGTTGAAGACTTTAGGCAAGGATTGAGCTTGGCTATAAATCATATTTGTTATATGAGATGCAAATCAAAGCATGGTGTAAAGTATTAAGGTATGAGGTGAGTCCTTTTTATAGTTTTCACTTTGAGGAAAACTTGTATTTTGGTGCATGTGGGACTAAAAGCCCAAATTAGATTAGAATTACTAATCATGATTAAGCTTTGCTAATCACAATTAGTGAATTAACAAGTGATTAAGATGTGTGGAGCCTTAATCAACCACTTAGGGTCAACTAGGAGGCTAGGATAAGATTTTGAAGCTTGTTGAGACGTTGTGGAGGAAAGTGGGGTGATTTTGAGTGGTTGGAAGAGGGGTTTGAGCCAATAATAGGGTATATTGACCAAAACAAGGGCAAAATAGGCTTAATTAGCTAATAATCACTAATTGTCTGTTTTGAAGAGGATTTTGACTTATAATTCATCGTAAAGTGGCATCCTGAATGTGAAAGGGTTAGGTAATCAACAATGTGTTGTTAATTGACCAAAGTGGTAAGAAACATTAGTTAATTAGCAAAATCACTAATTATAACGGAATTGGTAAGAATGAGAGTGATTTGTGTGCGTTTGGCAATAAGATTGTGAAAGTAGAAGAAATAGGATAGAATGGGCTCAAAACCCTTAGTTAGTTAGAAGGAAAAAGGATAGGGATAAACATGGTTGTTTATTTCCCAAGGTGATTTGGAAGAAAAATTAGTAGGGATAAGAAATGATAAGGGAAGAAGAAATGAGAATGGAGAATATAGGACAAACCCAATCTTTGCATCTACCTTTCAATAAGAAACTTTGTTATATCATTTTTACCCTAGGTCTACATCATCGGCCTTTATTGAAAATAAACAAGAGTGTAAGATAACATGAAAAGCTAAATTACTAACATTTGTTTACTTAAAAAACTACGTGTAAAAAACAACTCCATGCAACATACATTGAATGTAATACAATACGAGAAAGTAAACGATGCAACATATAGAATACAATGCAATACGAGAAAGTAAACTAACTAACCTAACAGAGAAACAAGTACAATCACATATAGTCAAACAAACAACGTTCAAGAAAGTTGTACCAATGTTTTTGTTATCAAGTTGTAGTTCCCAAATGTTCATGTGGTAACAACAAGGGATAAAAATGGTTCCCAAAACAAGGATATCATGTGAGGGGAAAATGGAGGACACAAGTAGTCCCATGGAAAAGATTTCATGCACTATAACACAGTCTCTGACAACTCATTGTTGCACAGGAATACCAATATTGCATGTAACCTATCTTTTGTTAATGGAGGTAGATGTGCCGAAAATAATTATTTATTAAAAATAATCACCGTGACAACTGTTCGAATAATTTTATAAGAAATATGGTGGTCTCAGGGCACTTTAGGGGCAAGAAAAACATCACAACAGGTAAAAATGGGCATATAAGCCATCACGACAAGTTTATTTATCACACATTCACTTACCATTTTACCACTGATTTGAGCTCTAACCTACGAGAGGAAATGACGAGGGTACCAAAATGGAGATACAGTGTAGACCATGTGAGGGACTACATGAGGCTCCCAACAGATGGACCACAAGTACACAAATATTTTCTTTTTACCCTGGTTATTCAAAGCATTTATTTTTTTGTTAAAATACATGTTTTAAGCCAAAATTAGGGCAAAAACTGGGGGGGTGTGCCTATGCCGCACATGCATGGCCACATATGTGCTAGTGCATTACTGAATGTGCCTATGCTTTGTATTGTTTTTCATTGTTTAATTCTTTTTGTTCGATGTAGGCGCATATGCACCAGTGCAAAGAAGGGCACACCTACTCACCATTTTCTAGGGCATGCGTGGGTGCATATGTGCCTATGACAAGAAAAATGCACCTACGTTGAAACAAATGCAACTACACTAAGAAAAATGCACCTATGTTGAGAGAAATGCACCTATGCTGATCCAAATGTGCCTAGGCTAAGCAAAATGTTCCTATGTTGAGAAAAATGTGCTGGTGCACTCAAGGGTTTGCCCATGCACAAAATTTATTTTTAGAACGCCTTTTGAAGAAAATGTTGGTGTTAGAAAACCTTAGGTGGAAAAAATAGATGAATAATAGAAGAATTTAATGATAGAATAGAAAAATAAAATCATAATAAATGACCCGATTGGTTCCGCAGGTGGACTTAGATGTGCTAGTGACGTAAGAGTGATAGGTGCGACTCCGGCCTATGAGGCGACGTTTAGCTGACGCGAATACACTTTCTTGGAGATCACCTTAGAGACTATTTTTTTATCTTACGTGTTCCACATGCCACAAATTACCTTAGATCATGGCCTTCTCATATCCTTAGCTGAGAGATGGTGGAGTGAGATTCAGACCTTTCGAATGCCTACTGGTGAGATGAGTATTACACTGGAGGATGTTTGGTGGATCCTAAGAGTTCCTATTCAGGTTCATTTGATTACATATGATGGTCACTAGGATTGTATCAAATGATATATAGCCATGATATTTTGAGTGACATATATACCCCGTTAGGGTATGACCGTTTTTATTAGGAAGTACATGGATGATCCACGACTAGGACAGATTCTTGTATATTTATTAGCTCTTGTCAGTGGCATGTTGCTACCTAATAAGATTGGTGCATGATTCCCTTTAGGTCTCATTGGAGTGATTCAAAACGTGCTTCAGGGAGAGGTGTATTGCTGGGGTTAGTGTATACTAGCTCATTTATACTCTAATTTACACTTGATAGGTTATCATGGACAAAGGTTAGTGGGTCCTGCCACTTTATTACAGATCTAGGCTTAGGAGCATATTGCAATAGGCCACCCTATAGGAGCTTTGAGAGTTTGAGTTGTTAGAGAGCCTTCCTTCATGAACTCGGTTCTAGATGGAGATGACATTCACAACCACATGGGAATACAGACTATTACAGGCGAGAGTTAGACAAGGTACAACCTCATATGATCACATGACAACTATATAGGCTATACCATTGGCCTCAGGATGTAGTTGAGTTGAGTACAACTACAGTGGACCATTTCATCATTGGGAACAAGAGCTATGTCATGGAGTGGTGCAAAGTAGACAAGGTCTAGAACTGGTTTGGTCTCATCCAGGGGATTCTTTGTGATGAGATGTGGTACATGAGTAGGTACAGAGAGGTCTTCCACATGGGGCCCTAAATGAGGTTTGAATGAGCTCATGTGATATTTTTATAGGTGGTTCCACAACCTTGGGTGTAACGGGCGCATATAGTGGATCCAGGGACTACCCCAGATTATGTAGCATGTTATGCAACAATGCTGCCATGTAGATTGACTATACCACATGAGGTATTAGATGTAATAATGTAGGGGGAACAACAGAGCATATGCACAAGTAGAGGCATGAGAAGATCTATAGGGAGGACTGCCTATAGGGGTACAAGTGTAGCAAGTGCTAGTACAATAGTAGGTTTTAGTACAGTAACATGTAGTGGTGCATCCACAAGTGTTGGAACTACATATGCCCCTTAAGGTTCCAATACGAGCACCATTACAAGCACGTCCATCACCTCCTCACATGAGTCCATGACACATTCCACCAGGAGATGGAGGAGATGGAGGGGTGGTGAGGAGATGAAGGAGAATGTTTAGGATATACTTGTGCATTTCAGGCATAACAACATCTTTTCTTGTTGGTTCAGGTGTAGAGGCATGGGCCTTAGCTTGTGCAAAGGCTTGACCTACCAAAGGAGGGACACACGCTACATTTTGTAGAACCTCAAGTGCTAGAACTTGTAAAATTTTACTACTAGATGCCTTGGTTTCGTCTCTTTACTTCTGAGGATCAACCTGTGTTGAAGGAATTGAGACTTGCGCACTGGACTCAAGCATTCATTTCTTGTACCTTGTGTTGTCCGCAAACTAAGTGCATAGTCTATTTGTATCATCTGTAGCTTGATTAATTGCACAAAAGTCTATAGAACCAAAGAATATAAAGTTGCCCTCTGAAGGGGATTCTATATTTTCTTGCCTCTGAGGCTTGCTTGCACTTGTGGAAGATTAATAGTTAGAAGAAACATTAATCATGTAGGCCTATGTGAGTGCAACATTAGTGCAAAGATATTGACTATGAGGTAAGTTGCAAAGGAAGAAACATTATGACTCATGTGTCATGTTGTTTTGAAATGGAACAATTGCTTGGCTTGTATTAGGCATTGGGAGAGGTTGCGCAGGAGGAACTACTTACAAAAGAAGGTCCAAATTAGCATGTCATTTGTAATTTTGTTAGTCTTTACTCTAATTCTCCATGTTCCATTTTTACTCCAAAACATCCTTGTGGCTCGAGCTGAAGATCTGTAACTCATTTTATCCAGTTGAATGTTTTCAAACTGCCCTCAATGTTGTTATTCTGCCCCTTTTTGAAACAAAATCCAAGTTTCCCCTTTATTTGTGCCCTAGTTTTTCATGTTGCACGGGCTGCGTTATTTTTCCTTGGCCAAAGAGTGAAAGAAACCCGTGTTTGATCGAATTCCATTTTTATGAGGGTGAAATCTCACTCCCCAAGCTTAAATCATCCCCACATCATGTTTCGTTGGATTCAAAACCAAAAAATCCATCTTCTTTGTGAGAAAATTTGATTTCAGAAGCATCCCCTGCGTTTTTTCATTTTGACGGGCATACGGGCATGTTCTACCCGTCAAATTTATCAAGGCAAAGTTTATGCTGACATGGCAGGCTCTCATTGGCCGGGTGTGGTCGGAAGAAATGTTATAACTTGTCAAATTTTCAATTTTTGGCGAAGGGAGAATTTGCTCCGCGGCCCCGCATTTGCCTAGTGTGCCTACGTGGCATGATTTGATTGGTCAGATGGAGCAGCGAGTGGCGGAGGTCACTTAAAAATTTTTGCCTTCATTTTTTGAAAATTTCTCAAAATCAAATTTCTGCCCGAAGGCCCGCACCCAATGGGAGGGCGACACGTGGCAAAGGGAGGTCAAACAGACAGCGTGGGAGTTGGGAAAATTTTATTGTTTTTTGCTCAAGGATGTCGGAAGAAAATTTTTCCCCGCGGCCCCGCGGTTCCACAGGGATGTGCTTACGTGGCCTGATGTGATTGGTCGAGGATTGGCGGGTGGCAGAGGGAACTTAGGAATTTTTTCTTCCATTTTGGAAAAAATTCTCAAAATTAAATTTTTTCCCGAAAGCCCGTGCCCAATGGGATGGTGACACGTGTCCAGGAGGGCCAGGTGGATGATCAAGGACTTGGAAAATTTTTGGTGTTTTTTGGCTCGGGGTGTCAGGGGAAAAATTTGGCCCGCGAGCCCGCAACCATTGGAAAGGTGACACGTGTCCAGGGAGATCGACCGGAATAGAGGGAACTTGGAAGAATTTGAAAATTTTTGGTTTCAAAATGCAAAAGAAAAATTTGGACCCGATGGCCCGCACCAATGAGAAAGTGTGACACGTATGCACAGGGATTATCAGAAATGGAGAGGTGGAGGCTTGGAGGAATTTGAAGATTTTTAAACTTCAAAGGGTAAAAGGAAAAATTTCGGTTCAAGGTGCTGCCACCAATGAATAGTGGACACATGTCCAAATTTTGATGGAAATTCGGAGCATGGAGAAAAGATGGAAAATTTTCCAAATTTTAGCTAAAAATCTCAAAGAGAAAAATAAACCCGCGGAAAAATTTGGAGTTTCGGTGTCCGCATCCAATAGGACAGTGACACGTGGCATTTTTCAAATGTCAAAAGAGAGATGTCGGGCCCGCATGGAGTTTTGATGCTTGCGGAGGAATGAAGGCAAATGTGATGAGTCGGCTCCGCCTCCAATGGGAGATCGACACGTGGCAGAGAAACAGCGGGTGTTCGGGCCCGCGGGGAATTTTGAGAAAATTTTCCTTTTTGCAAAAAAGGAGTGAAGTCATCATTTTGGCCCGCGGTTTTCAGTAGGGCCCACAGGAGGACACGTGGCACATTCAGGGGGCAAGCGGGGAAAATTTTCAAAATTTTCTCGAGGTCAAAAGGAGTCGCAAATGCAAATTTTAAAAAAGAAGGCCCGGTCCAATGGTATTTGGACACGTGTCCCACCTCATCTAAAAGGAAAAAAGGTAATTTGGGTGCTTTTGAAGAGGATTTGGATCTGCCACGTGGAGGGCTGGCATTTAAAGTTGATTTTAATCAACGGCAGCTGTGCATTTTCATTTTTTGGGCGCCATTGGAGCTCCAAGAAGTGTGGAATCGTCATTTTTGCACCAAAACACATGAAATTTTATATGAATCTGCATCCCTTCGGCCTTCTGAACACAATGGCATCATTTATTTGAGCTAATTTGGTGCCCTATAGTGTTTTTCGTGAGATATTTTTCTCAGCCCGTGAAAAACACGTGAAATGTAAAAATGAAAAGTTGCAGAGTTAAAAATGATGAGGGAAAAAGGTGAAAAATGATTGCAAATGCATGCTGGCATGGTGGAATGCCAAAAACGTGACCCTGGGATGGATAAGGATCCAAGTTCATGCAATATTTTAAAATATTTGTGCATCTCTGGCATTTGGCGAGCTGTTTCACAGTTTTATATCATTTTTCATCAAATGGATAGGGTTTTGTAACAAATTTGATCCCTTTGGCATATTCTTTGCTTGGGATGCAAGGATCCAAGATGGCATAGGGTATATGATGTAGTTTTGGAAACATTTTAGAGGTCTGTTGAGAATTTTGGAGAAAGAGAGAAAAAATTTCACAGGAAAAGACTGGAAGAAGTCCATTTCCCTTTTGAGAAACTGCCTGAGAGCCATTTTGATTCCAGATCAAATGTTCATCATCTTGAGTTGGTTTCAGTTGTAAAGCCATCAAAAAGCTTTGAGATTGTCTAAATAACTTTCCCTTGCTGATATATTTGATCAAATTCTTGGATTAACTGGTTTTATCTCTTGGAAAAGCTTACATGCACTTGTATTTTAGTATGTTTTCATCATGCTCAGTTAAAAAACTGTGTTTGGGAGTCCATTTCCTTTTTGTAGAGAAACTGTTGAGAGCCATTTTAGTGGATTTCATTTGATTTGCATCAAATGTTCATCATGTTGAGTTGGTTTCAGCTGTAAAGCCATCAACAAGCTTTGAGATTGTCTAAATAACTTTCCCTTGCTGATATATTTGATCAAATTCTTGGATTAACTGGTTTTATCTCTTGGAAAAGCTTGCATGCACTTGTATTTCAGTATGTTTTCAATTTGTGTTTCATGCTCATGTTGCAATCTTGTGTTTGGGATCTTTATTGGTCATACATGGTCTCATTTCTTGTAGAGGGTTTGAAGGCATCTGCAATCTTCCATTCAGAAGAGCATTCATTTGAGTGGAGATAAACAGATTTAAATCCATCTTACCTTCCTTGTAAATTGAGGGTATTTACAAACCTTTGGGTGTACCTTAGGACATGATCTAACAAGGGGTTCTGAATGCTTTATTGATATTTTGCTTCAAGCCTTTGTGGCAGGCTATCAAAGTTTGTATGGAATAGTGCAGATTTGGGCATCCATTGTGCACACATCCTGGTTGAAAGAGCACTTCAAATTCATTGAAACATTTCTGTTGTTTAGGTGTTGTAATTCTTTTGCAAGGTTTCCCAAAGAAGGTGATGATTTCTAGCTACTCTTGTTCCAAGGTCTCTCATCAGAATTTCATTTTAAACTAACTCATCCTACCTACAATACCCCTGCATCTGCATTGTGTGTCCACAAAAGAATTCAATCCTTTCACAAAAATGCACAAGGTTGATCAGGGTTTTATCATGTCTTTAGCAGCTCTAGCTTTGTTTTGAGAACATTTCCATCATTTAGTAGTGACAGCTCTTTTGAGTTTGGATAATGGATATTTGATCATGTTTTCACAAAGCCTCCTCCACACCATATGCAAAACACAAGGATATCTTCATCTCCTTACCATATAGGGGCTGCAATATAGGTTCTCTTGCCTTGGTTGATAGGCACAACCTAAAATAGTGAGGGTTAGATCAAAACCCTTATGAAGGTGCTATCCACTCCCTCAATTCTTGAATGCAAACAAGCAGATAGGTGTGATCCCCGGCTACAAACGACATACAAAACATCTATCTATCCTTGAGTGTCTTGTGCAGATTCATGATGTTGTTCAAGTTGTGAAGGAGATTAAATCTGGATACCAACACAAAATAAATCATCCACTCATTGGGTGCCCTCTTTGTTGTAGGGGCTAATTGCTCCATTAGTGATAAATGATCTGACTTGTCTACAAAATAATTACATAGAGCCCTTCCAATCTAATCCCAGGTAGCTAATAGATGCAGGTCTTAGGCTCTCGGTACCATTGGAGTGCTTTCCCTTTGAATGAAGCCACAAAAAACCTGACTGCTAGATTGTCATGCATGATGCAGATAAACACAGAACACATTTTATACATCCTAGATATTATCAATAGGAGTGAATTGATTATTTTTGGTGAAGTATGGATATGCTCTTGAGCATGGTTGTTGGCATATCATGCTGTGCATTGAGATTGAGAGGGCTTCCACAAGTGAAGCTAACAAAGTTTCTCAGAGGAGTAGGTGGCTATAGCGCCATGGTAGAGTGTGCCGGTCTATTGTGAGGAGGATTGGAATGCACATGACGTGCTAGAGATAAATATGCACACGTGGGTGTTCTACTACGTAATCTCAACAAGCCTCCAAAGGTTGGAAATCACTAAGTCACACACCATAACTTAGAAATAATGAAATTTAAGCTTTCAATGTTGGTCCCACTGGGCGTGCCAAAAACTATTGGTTGTTCAAAATTACACTCGTGCCTTAGATCTGAAAGAAGCGAGTCATTTGAGTCAACAATGGGACTATCTCCAAGTTATGGGACCTTTCATGCTTGAGAAAAACCTCCAGAGAAGGTTAGTTCCTCTACTTACTTCTATTGCTACTACTACTCCTAATGCTGAAATACAAACTTAGGCTAAACATGCAAAGGAACTAGGAATAGAAGGATATGTAGAAAGGGAAAACTAAAACTAAGGGAGGTGATAACACCAGAAAGAAAGGGGATGAACATGATCAAATTTGAGTGAAAATGAAGGAAAATGCACAAAGAAAGGCTAGACACGCATATCACAGGCTAGAACATAGCCGCCTAGTAGTTTTCGTGAAACATAATAAAAAAAAGGAGATGTAAGGGACGTGAGAAGGCACAAAAACACACAATGTGAAGGAAATGAAATAAATAAGAAGAAAAACAAGCTAAGGTAGAAGATATACACAAAACAATGCTTCTATTACTTCCAGAAATGCATAGTCTGTTATAATGGCGTATGAGGCCGATATCCACATGCAAAAACTAGATCTGAAGGTCTACAACTCAAAATGCAAGGCAATGCCTTACAAACTGAAAGAATCCAACCCTTATCAATGAGAAATGTGCTCTTACATTTATATATGAATTGATGAGAGAAAGAGAGAGAAGGAGGGAAAATCTGATTTGAAAACTCAACCACCAACAATGAGTAATGAATGCCTGCAAATCCACCTAAAAATTTGTCAAATGTGCTTCTCCATGTCTGTTTGGCATGTTGGAGAAGAAAAAGGGTGAGATTTGAATCAAATCGGGTGGTTGGAGCAATCAGATCCTATATTAATGGCATGATAGATGTTTTCCAGCTTCTCACCTACCCAATCCTGTTGAAATTTGAACTTGAGTGATCTGGAGTGTAACCCACATCATCAGTTATTTTTTCATTTTCTGCCACATTGTAAGGATTTGGCACCCTATTGGCATGATTTGATAGGTTACGTGTGATTCAATCAAGGTATGAAAGTCCACATGGCACAAGAACTGGCATAGAAGAAGGCACGATAGTGCACACGGAGGAAAGAAGCGTGATAGAAGAAATCACGAAGAGGTGTGCAAAAGTAATGCGTACGGGTGAAATGAAAGGAACACTTGTTGGAGGAGCGTATAGAAGAGGCTCAATAATTAATAGATAATTTATAATAGTGAGGATGGGGGTGCGCAAGAATGCTAGGGACTTAACTATATTTGGGAAGCAAGTTCACGTAGCACGCAGGATGAATAGACTACTGGGAAGAAGGTGAATGCACATAAATGACATAAGGGAAAATGGAACAAATGGAGGAAAAGGAAGGGAAGATGAAAGTGCATGAAAGGAGCATGTAAGGGTGTGCAAGGAATAGGAGCCAAAATGTGTCAAAAGAATAATTGAAGTGCAATAACCTACAATAATATAACCTCAGAGTCAGAATGGAAATACAAGTTATCTAAATAACTAGGGGAGTTATTTTGGATAATAGTTTGGGACTTTCGGGGCCATAATCCTACTAGATGAAGGATTTTATTATCTTGGAGCATCCATTGGGCATGGATTCAACATGTATATGAACCTTTGATCTGCAACTTTGAAGAACTACCCCTTGAAGTCACTTGGAGCATTTTTTGAACTCTATCCTGAATCTTGCAAGATTGCTAAAAATTGTTGAAAGATTACTAGCATCCTAGAAGCAAAATAAGAGCACACACTCAAAGAGGCCATGAGAAGAATTAAATATGTACAAACAAAATAATGTGTGCACAATGCACTTGGAGGAATTGAAACTACTCTAATATATATAAAAATGATGTAGCAAGCTTAATGAAAGGGTTTGAGATAGATCCCATCGACTGGAATTGATAACGAACCTCCATCAAGATGAGATAATGTGAAAGAGTTAGCCTCCTTGCAAGAACTGATGATATATGGGCCACTCCAAAGTGCATCAAACTTTGAATGGCACCCTGGTTTAGCTCTATCAGCATCCCATTTTAAGACCAAGTCCCCAACTTTGAAAGCTTGAGGCCTAGCCTTTCTGTCAAACCACTTCTTTGTTGATTGTTGATGTTGTTCTAGCTTGATCATGGTAGAATTCCTTGATTCTTCAAGTTCAACCAGTTATACCATTTTTCTTTCTCTTTCGTCCATGCCTTCAAATTCCAGCTGTTGGGAAAGTGATAACGAATTCAACTCAAGTATCAAAGGAAGTGTAGCCTCCTTACCATAGACAAGCTTATAAGGTGAAGTTCCTATTGCCTTCTTCATTGTAATTTTGTCTGCCCAGAGTGTGCATGAGACCTTTGTATGCCACTATCTCTGGTTGATATTCATTGTCTGCTTCATGATTCTGATCAGGTTCTTGTTTGTTGACTCTGCCAAGCCATTACCTTGAGGGTAATAGTTGGAAGAGGTCTTCAAATATATACCAAGACTAAGATCCCAATCAATAATTTTAGTACCAAGGAAGGATTTTGCATTATCAAAGATAATGGTTTGAGGAACACCAAACCTTATTACAATACCTTCGAGAAAGTCAATGATGAATGAATCAGTTGATTCCTTGAGCATGATAACTTTTGTCCATCTGGTGAAGTAATCTGTACCTATCAACACCCATTTATGTCTAGCGCTTGAAGGAGGATTGATCATGCCTATGAAGGCAAGACCCCATTGCGTAAAAGGTTTATCCGCTTGGATTGGTCGAAGGGGAATCACTGTCAATTTCTTCTTTCCTACAAAGAAAGCACATTCTTTGCATTTCATGACCCACTTTTGCACGTTTGTGAACAAGGTAGGCGAGAAAAATCCTATCATTATGATCTTCATCACTGTAGTCTTAGCAGAGAAGTTTCCACCAGCGAATCCATCGTGGAATTAGGCTATCACTCTTTCAATTTACATGCCGTTAATGTACCTCAACAACATGCCATCAAGATTTATTTTGAAGAGAAGGCCATCAATCATAACATATGGAATAGATTGTAGCCTTAGATGCCTTCTCTTTGATTTGTTTAAACGAGGAGGATACGTGCCCTTGGAAAGGAATGTAATCATGTCATTCATCTATTTTTATGCACTTAAGGCTTCAAACTATTCAGGCTCTATGCATGGGAGATCTTCATCTAGAAATAATGAAGTCTCAGGTTCATCTTGCATGTCCTCAACAAGTTGTTTGTAAAGCACACTACCTCTAACCAGCTTTGTGGCTTTAATAGTCACATCATACTCCATGATTTTGGTCACCCATCACACTCTCTTCTCACTAATTTCTGCCCCCATGATGAAGTCTCTCACACTTGAGTGTGAAACTAATACCTTGATGTGGTTTGTGGTGAGCATAATTTTGAACTTTTTTAGTGCACACATGATGGCGTAAACCTGCTTTTCCATGTAAATGTATTTCAAATTGTAATCCTTCAGTGTTTGAATGAATAAATCCACTGGTTGTTCCAGTCCTTGTTCATTTTCTTGTGTTAGGATAACAACAACGCTCGTATCAGTACCATAAGCATAAATGATGAAATCCTTTGAGTAATCCAAGTTGATGAGTGTTGGCGCACAAGAAATTTATTGCTTGATCTTGTTGAAGCTCTCTTTTCCTTTTGTTGTCCATCTAAAGGTTGTGTCCTTTTTGAGCATGAGGGTGATGGGCCTTACCAGTCCTACAAATTTAGGAATGAATCTCCTAACAAATTGATTTTTCTAAGGAAGGACTGCAAGGCTTTCTTATGCGCTAGTAGGGAAAGAGAGATAAGGATGGCTGAAACATGACTCAGGATCAATTGTGCATGCCATCCTTTGAGACCACATGGCCAAAAATATTTCCCATACCCACAAAAAAATTTCACTTCTTGGGGTTAAGAGATACCCCAAACTTTCTGCATCTCTCAAATACTTTCTCTAGATGCACCATATGATCTGCCCTGCTTTGAGAAGATAGTTATATCATCTAGGTAAACCAGGATGAATTCATTGATGTATCCTTTGAAGGAAATATCCATGACACACAAAAAAATGTTGTGCCTACATTTGATAGAACAAAGGGTATCTTCTGATATGCATATGTTCCCCATTTGGTTGTGAACAATTTTGAATTGATCCTCTTCCTTGACCAAGATCTGATTGAAGCCAGAATACCCATCCAACATAGAGAATCTTTGTGTGCCACCCAAAGTCTTTAAAATCTGCTCCATAGAAGGAAAATGATAATGATCCTTCAGAGATGCCTTATTCAAATATCTAAAGTCAACATAAAGTCTGATTTCACCATTCTTCTTGCATACTAGAACAAGATTAGCGACCCAGGTAGAGTATTTGATGGGAAAAATAATCTTCACCTCAATAAGTTTAGACAACTCTTTCCTCATGAGGGGCTCTATCTTTGGATTGACTAGCCGCTACTTTTGTCTGATGGGCTTGATACTAGGATCAAGGTCAATGGAGTGTTGAGCAACACTTGGATCAAATCCTTTTAGGTATTCATACTCCCATGAAAAGATGTCACTATATTTCTGAAAGAGAGAGATGAAGGCCTTCTTTTCATCATGCACACAAGATTTACTGAGAAACAACTCCTTACCGCGTGCAATAGTGACTGAGGAGAAGTCTTCTTGTGCATCGTGTGCATATAATTTTCTTCACCCTTTAACTCATCATTAGGGTTGAATATTTTCTCTATAGGTGACTAACCCTTTAGGAAACTTGTTTGTCTTTAGCTGAATCACTTGGTCACCATAGTTGTTATACAAGTCAACTTGCATGCTCAAAGAGAACTCAACTTCGTTATGAATGAACTGGATGATTTGTACATCACTATCAAACACTTGCTAGTTGGTGTTATTATCTAGAATAGATGGCCAAATCATCATTTTAACATGATGTGTGTTTCCCTTGATAAAATCCTCAATAGGGGAAAACTACGAACCAAGTACGACCATCTGATCTGCTTCTTTGTTCATCTTCCTTGGCACCACCTGCAGCTTTAAAGCATCAAATATCTCAAGGAGGTCCAATTTCTATGTTTATAAGATTTTATAAGCTTATTATTTGCAGCCCACTTATTTTTGACTTGGTGGATAACCGATTCAGTGTCTCCAAAGATCTGCAGCGCCTTAATCTATCTTTTCTTAGCAATGAGAAGACCATACACAAACACCTCATATTCTACTACGTTATTAGAGAAATAAAACTCCAACGTCATTTATTTACCCTTAATACCTTTTTCTAACCCCAAGAGCACCTACCTATTACCCAACGGGCACTAGGTGCTCACTCGAGGCATATGCAGGTGCTGAGCCGCTATTTTATGTAAGCTTTGTGAGAAGGTTCTGCCATTAATGGAGGATTATTTATAGAAACAGAAGTACATTCACTTACTTAAAAGGTAGAAGATGCAACTAACAGATCTACACATTAATGCATCACAGAAGCTAAATAACATTGTAAGAAGTATAATAAACTAGATCTGAGCCATGATAAGTCATATAACATGAGGGTTTACACCCATAAACAAGTTATACAAAATGAACCCATATATATATTGATTTAAAAGAGTTCTGGTAGCCACATTACAGTCAAAAGGGTCATCTCAGACCATATATATTAAATGATAGACTTGTCTCCTACAAACCTTCCTGATATGAGATCCTAACTATACTCTTTCCCATTTTATCCCTTGTTACAGATCCCAGTACCCATACATATGCTTATGGTATCCCTTACAACCCTCTAGCACTAAGTGCTCTAAACCCTAGCATTACTGCAACACTTCATTACTCTATGTATTTCTTCCTCTGTCTATCTATCTTTGTGTATATATTATCCTCTGCATATCTATCTATATATGTCCCCACATATGTGTATATATTCTCCTCTCCTTCCTTCCTCTATATCTCCCTTTTGTCTCTGGCCCGAGCATTCCTTTATATAAGATCAACACCCACCACCATGCCTTCTCCAAACATAGATTGTGTGCCAAGTGTTGATGTGGTCCTCCATAGGTGAATGCTTATCCCTTTGCAAACCCTCCACTCTCTATAATGATGTCTTCTAGGAATATTCCCTATAGGGAATATCCTTTTCTTGACCTCCAAGGTTTTAGCCTGGCACCTTATCCACTCATCATGCCTAGTCACATCCTCATGCTTTTCCTCAAGTTCTTCTAGAATGCCAAGTATGGCTAAGTCCTTTAAACTTGTGTTCTACCTCCCATGCGTACCATGGCTTCTCCTAAACCCTTCTTAAACCCCTTTGTCCTGCGTGCTTTCCCCTGAGCACCCTTCTTCTCACTGGTCCTGCGCACATGCACCTCTTGGTACTTCACCAATATTTTAGGGTCCAACATCACCCCACACTACGCATGTTCTCCATCCTTGGAAACATCATGCTTCTTCAAAGAATAAAGAATAGTGGAACTAGGACAATCTGAATAAAGAATGAAAGAATAGAAGAATCTTCTACTGCTGTAGGAGGAGTGGGAATTCCTTCTTCACTGTTGCCTCAATCTTTTCCAAGGCATCTACCTCACCCTACGCCTACTGAAGTAGGTCACCTACTAGAGTGCTCACCTCATCAAAACTCAATTCATTACTCTTAGCATTTAGTGTATCTACAATGCCTTCTAGCTACTTGCTAAGATCATCCATCATGTCCATTCTGCGAGTGACCTGGGGATATAGCTTCTTAAGCCCTTAATCGAACCTTGCAAGGTTTCAATTGCTTCCAACTTTTTCTCAACCTTGGCTAGGATCTTATCTCACTCTTCCCTATTTCCTTTGTTATTTTCTTGAAATTCCTTTAGATCCACCTCATGTGTAGTAACCAATATGCTTGTTACTCTATCTCTATCAGCACAATTGTCATATACAACCTCAACCATTTGCGTGGTGGTCTTTATAGCAGCAAGGAGCTTGGAATACCAAGTAACAGTCTCCCCAATTTTTAGTTTTTATTCCTCCTTATGGCATGCCATTGCCTCTTCCACTGAATCTAAAGCAAGTGGCTGCCTTTCCATGGTGGGGATGTGGGTTAAGTCTTCTAAGCAGTGCAAGACTGACTTGTACTTATGGTCTAGAGGAGTTAGATCTGGATGGACTATAATGATGGCAAATGTAATCTCCTCTACCTTCTTGTAAATCTCCTACACCTTTAGCCTTCTCATCCCTTAACTCACACCTTAATTACATGCTGATCAAATCCTCCTACTTTATCTCCTTATCTCTTTCATTGATCTCTTCATTTTTCTTCTCAAGCTCTTCCTCCAAGACCCTTATTTTGTCATTTCTCCTGAAGAGCCTCTCCTCAACTTCTACCAACACCTTATTGAGTGCGTTACAAACCTGCTCATCTGATAGTTGTTGGGAATTCACTAGAGGGTTTACTCCCTTGGCATATGGTATCTTCATCAATGCCTCTCATCTTTGACCTCAAATTCAGGCTCATCAACATGGGACTCAAAATCCCAAGACAACATTTTCCTCATGCATGGGTACGCACCCTCTTCATCGAAAGAAGACCATGCAAGGAGTTGGTTTGTAGGCATGGTACTTTGG
This sequence comes from Taxus chinensis, assembly GCA_019776745.2. Lineage (NCBI taxonomy): Eukaryota > Viridiplantae > Streptophyta > Pinopsida > Cupressales > Taxaceae > Taxus > Taxus chinensis. Next base: position 101,324 of record JAHRHJ020003605.1, on the reverse strand, counting down.
AAACATGCATGAAGTACCTTGTTTGGATCATTAATGTAAGTCATTTCTTGTTCCTGTGCCACTACTATACCCGTTCCACCTATGCGCACTACCTTTGGGAAGCTTACTGCCAGGTTGGGATCCCCACCCATGCTTCCATACTACTTCCCAATGCTCACACTCTCCTCTGTATCCTTTAATATTTCCTCTGCATTGTGCTCCACCTCTTGGTCCACTAAGTACTTTATAATTCTTGCTACTTCCATATCTGTGACATCCTCTATTTTCTCCTTAGTTAGGCTTGGAGTCTTTTGATCCTTCATGTTTACTTCTTCACTCCCTCCCTGGTTATGGGTACCTTCCTCATCCTCATCCTTCTCTTCACTTCCTTCTTCCTCTGACTCATGTACATCATACACAGGATGGTTCTGAGCCTCACCATGCTCTTCATCATCCTTGCTGCCCTTGTTCGGCCTCCATGCTCTCTGTTTCTTCTGAGTCCACCTTTTCTATTACTCTTTGCTTCTTCCTAACTGGTGATTCCAATATAGGAGACTTTTCTTTTTCTTCTTCCCTAGGTGACTCCTTTCTTACCAGTGATTCTTCTTTTACAGGGGACTTCTCTTGCTCTGGTGCCTCTTCCTTAGGTGTCTTATCTTTCTCTTCTACGGGGGACTTCTTCCTCCATGCATAGGTGCTTGGTTTTACGCCTGACTCCTGCGTGCCTACAAATTGCATTGTATGTGTACTTGGTGCCTTTTTCTTAGGGGCCTCCTCCCTCTCCCTTTTCCTTGGCATGTCCTTCTTCCTTATGGTGGAGTATTCTGGGATAGAGACATCATTTTCAATGTAAGATCATTTCTCATACTTAGGCCTTATACGCAAGAATACCCTTGTTGTGGTTTTCCCAGTAACAAGAAATGTCACTAGCTTCAACATATGTACGTCATGGGAGACATACTTCTCCACATAGGCATGCTTCTTTGGATATATCAATGTTCTACACAGCTCGCAGTAATCTTGGTCTACTATGATGAGGTCAAACCTTAGCTTATTTTCCTCTTTGAATATATTGACCCCAACCTGGAAGTATTGTGCTGTGAAGGAGAATGGAAATTTACACCAGGGACCCTTGGCACCATCTACCAGAGTAAACCTGCCAATACAAAAATGTTGGTACATGGTGAATTTAGCCTCACCTTGCAGTAAAATAGGTAACTACTCGGGTATTCTCCATTCAGCACTGAATGCGTCACACATCCGCTTATACCATTTTTCTAGGTGCGCCTTGTGGGTGGCCATCATGGTGTCACAAGTGTATTTCTCAAATATTTTGGTGGGGGAAGGGTTCTCATCTGGGTATTCCAAAAAAAATTATTTGTCCCATCAAGCACTCCAATCTCTAAAAAGACAATGGTAAGGAGGACATTACCAAATATGATCTTTTCTCCATCGTGCGGCATTGATGATTTCTTCTGCTATGAAATTTGAGAGGTTATAGATGGTCCTTACCGAGATCTTATGGAAAAAATTCAACCAAGCCTTGTTGATCTATGTCCATCTCTCCTGCCCATTCAGCTTTGTGACCAAGTGCACGGCCATCCTCATTACAGGGTCAAAAATCACAGAAATGTCGAAGTATCATGACCCCTTCTTGTAGTCATAAGCTTCAACAATCTTCTTGATGGCCTCCTTATCATCCAAGTCATCATCAAATGATTCTCCTTCACAGATAAGACTGGTAAACTTAGAAATCAGTTGGGGAGTTATTCGCATCCTTCATCCCATGAAGTAGAAGTGGTCTTCATGTACGCACGACATTAACCACTGGTATAGTCACTCAGGTTTTCCAAAATAGGGAAACTCATAGAGTTGCAATAACCCAACCTTCTCCATTTTCACCTTTACCTCATCATCATAGATAGGAATTCCATCTGGTGTCCTCTTGTCTGTAGGGTGAACCAGTTCCAATGCCATCTCATTCTCTGTGGTGCTCATTTCGATGGTTGTAGTCACTCAAGGCCATATTTCTAACATGAGACACCCATTTTTTCCAAGCAATACACCATCTAGATATTTCATCTATGTGTACCATTCTTCATTGAAACTGGTGGAAATGACTTGTTTCCCCTTGCCCTTACCCTTCTTTGGTGAAACATTTGCTACTTTCCTTAGTATCATTTCTCCATTAGGTCACTAAAAGTTCTTCCTTTCTCCTGATCTTGGCTCTACTCAACTCTGCGGCTCCACTCCTTTACAAAAATCCCTTCAATCCTGTGCCCTAGCTTGGAACCCTAACCTAGAAAACCCTTTTTCCACAAGATGACGTAACACCCGTGGGATTCTTTTACACAACCTTCTCTGCTTACGCCCATGTACTTATTTTTCCACTCCAGTTTGCTGATCAAACTAGCTATACACGAAAATCTTTACAACCCTTTTTCACGCAACTTTTCTTCAAGGATGCCCTAGTTCACAAGAGCTCTTCGATAACAAAAATATAAGGTAAAAATAATGCACCCCAACCTTCTACTTATATTTTTTTCTTTTTCCATAATAAATGCCATGCCATATACCAACATACTTTTGCATTAAAGGAGGATTTTTCTTCTAATGGAAACCTTCAGTGCTTTTACCCCCACACATAATCATACTTGAAAACTTCTACAAACTTCTAACGTGTAAAACCCTTACTGACTGAAGATCCTTACATGCGCACTTTCAATTCTGAAGGCACTTCTTCTGTCCTTATCTTGATTTTTGACATCACCTACCTCATGTTGTTCCTGTGCTTCTCACCATTGTACGTGGTTTTTATAAAGTATTTCTGACACCAAACTCATCATGTTCACCTTTTCTACGCGTGCTCTTCCAAACTACATGCTTTTGATCCTTCAACCCGGGCCATCGAAACACAACTTCCAATACCAGCTTCTAGTACTTGTCACATCACTTCACCCCACACAAAAATTTATGCATGGTCCTCTACGCATAGAATTTTTTTGAAAATAATAAGTGGCTACTAGCTTAAAAATGTGCACACAACAAACAAAAAGAAAGGGAACAAACAACGAGAAGGGGAAACACAAAGAAAGGAAATGTGTTACAGGGAATCCTAGGCTAAAGGGTAATACTGCCTTATTTACAAACACAAGGAAGAATTATTTATAGTAGGGTTTCAGCCTACTCCCATTGAAATGGCTTGGTAACCATGTTCCATCTAGTGCTTGTAACTAGAAAGTACCTAAATCAAGTATATATTATACAATGTATGGGCCCATCTAATGGACTTTGAATTTCCTAGGATGACACAAAAACTTGGAATCATACAACCATCTACCCAGCCTCAAACGGTTTGTTCTTGATGTGTCTATCATGATAAGCCTTCTGCCTAGCCTTTTCTATTTTATGACTCCAGTGAGCTATAGCCCACCTCTCATCTAACTGAATCAACTTATCAATCCTCTCCTCAAGCACTTTTTCATCAACTAATCCTCTTGCGCGTGCTATACATAGTGATGGTACCATGAATTCAATAGGTAACACTGCTTCCACACCAAAGACCAATTAAAAATGTGTGACCTTGTCTAGTCTTTTATAAGTAGTCTGGTATGACCATAACACATCAGAAACTTTATCATCCCAATCCTTTCTTCCCACATCAAAAATCTTGGTTAACATGTGATTCATAATTTTTCTAAGCACCTCAATAATCCCATTAGCTTGTGGGTGATAGGGGTAGTCTTGTGGGTGGCTACCATGATTTATACCAATAAGATTCTAACTGTCTATGCTGATTATGTTTTAACAAGTTAGAATCTTGTTGATATAAATCATGGTAGAATCTTGAGGGTGATAGGGGGTATGGTGTTGCCAACAGATTCTGCCTGAATTTGTGTAACGCGTAAATCATTGATAATATTTCACACTTAGTAGTAGTATAGTTCTACTCTGCTAGGGTTAGCTTTATGCTAGCAAAGCATAAGGGGTGGTCAACAATTACCTCTCCAAGTTGTGCTAAGATTTCCCCAATTGTAGCTTATGAAGCATTAACATGTATATGGAATAACTTATCCCAAGAAGTAAAGCGTAATATGGGTGCAGTGATAAGCTTATTCTTCAATGTATCAAACTCCATCTGCTATGCCTCTCCATAGTGAAATGTAATTTTTTGTTTTAGAAACTTTTCCAATGGTGTGGTGATCTTGGCATACCCCCTAATAAATTTCCAGTAATACCTTGTATGCCCAAGGAATCTGCGCACTGCGCTATGGCTAGTAGGTTCCCCCAATCTCACAATAATGACAAATTTGGTAGGATCCACTAGCAAACCTTCCTTACATATGATATGCCCCAAAAGGGTTCCAAATGGAGTAGCAAAAACATATTTATTAATGTTGAGGGATATCCTCAACTACCGACATATTTCAAACATCAGCCTCTGATTGTCACAATGATCCCTCACTAATCCATATATTGTCTAATCATCAAGGTAGACTTGAAGAAACTTATGGATGAAGTCTTGAAATTCCTGCACCACAATGTGTGAAAACACATCACACACATTCTTCAGTCCAAAAGGCATGACTATGTAGAAAAATATTCCTGATTCAGTGGTGAAAGTTGTCTTTTCTTGGTCCTCCTTTGTAATTATAACCCAATGATATCCTGAGAATTTGTCAGTGAGAGAATAGATCTCGTGCCCAACTACTCCTTCTAGTATCTCCTCGGTGAAAGGGGTTTGAAAGGGATCAATGACACATACTACATTCAAATCCCTATAATCAACATAAATCCTTATCTTCCCATCCTTCTTAATGATAATGACCATCAGAATTATCCATTCTGATTCTTCAACAACCTCAGTGATGCCTGATGCAATCATGTTGTCAATCTCCTCCTTAACTTTGACGAGAAGATTTAGATTCATGTGATAAAGTCTCTTCTGAATTAGGCACGTACCTTCCTTTAACTTGATCTTAATTTCTCTCAAAAATTGGTGAAATCCTTTAAGCTCATGGTACCTGTGTAGAAATAAATCCTAAAATTCATGCAACAAATCAATGATCTTTGAAACCTCCTTTTCTCTCCAATAATCTCCAATAACAACTTCATTAGGTTCTACCTCCAAACCAATGTTAACCTTCTTTATTTTTAGGGGTTCATGGTAAGTGCACACTTGCTCATCAACACTATCCATAACTTCACGCACACCTAAAGTATGGTTAACATCTAAATTTTCCACTTCTTCACCATCAATCACATAGACCAATTTTCCTTTTTCTTTCTCCATGCATGCATGCTCAAGCTATATCTCCTGTGATTATTCCTCATTAAAGCACATTTCTAAGCCAAGTTCTCCCAATAATTCCAATATTCTATCCTCTGCCATGACACTATCTCCCATAGTTAGGTGCTTAACAACCTATAGTGCCTCATCCATTGATGGCTTAGTACTTCGATATTCGAAAGCTTGAAGGAGGTCCGCCGTCAACTCCTACCAGTTTCTTATTTGACGACGCATCTCTGAGTGAATGTACCATGCATGCACATAACCTTTTAAGGTGGATTAAAACTTATGCACCCATAAAGAAGGTGATAAGGCTTCTGTACCTTCCATCCATGCCTTTTCACATACTTGGATGTGTAATGAGGTGGGATCCTTCCCATGATAATCTCGTATGATAGTAGGTGCATTACTTCAGAAAAACCTAATAGAGAATGCAATTCTCACTTCGCACCACTCTAGAATGTTATCACAATGGGTCACCCACCAACGTGCTATGGTCCTAAGAAAGGTATAGCTAAGCATCATTCTCCTTTCTATCTCACATCTCCAGTGGGTCTCCATTTTGCGCATGAAAACATTAGGGTCGGCTCCCCTAGAATAACTTGGTAACTTCTTTCCTCCTAGGAAATTTCCTGAGCATGCCTTTTTTACTCTCATCACAGAACCTCTTAACTTCCTTCTGACTAACTCATATGTCCCTTGCTCTGAATTGTCACATGCCACACTAGTTGTATCACTTATAGATTGAACATCTTCCCCCTGAATAACACCCTCTTTTGTTGGTTACATAACTTCAGGGTCTTAGATAGTGTGCATGTAAATTCTATCTAGGTATTCTTATCCTAAAGGCTTAATATAGGGCACTGAATTCTCATCCGTGAAAGGAATGATAACGTGTTCCTCTTTGTTGTTAAAAATTATATACCCCTTATTGAAACATAATTCAATATTGTTCTTATAACACCAAGGGCACCCAAGTAATGCTGAAAAGTTTTCCATCTCAGCAAGTGCTAAGACTTAAAAATATCCAGTGAATTTTTCACCTTGGATAGTGATAAAATCATCTTTTAAAACACCAATGGGCATTGCCTTTGTCTTATTAGCCATATACAACACATTTGAAGATGGCTGTAATGAGGGCCTTCCCATTTGATTTCTAGGCATCCAGGGTGAGAACATTGACTTCCACACCCATGTCAATCAGAATATTACTTAGGAGCCATCCATCAACAACTATATTTAAGGTAATCTCCTTATCATAGTCAAGGCTATGGGGAGGAAGGTTAGCATGCAAAACCTGCCTCTCACTGCTATACTCCAGTCACTTGGTATCTTATCCCTAACCATTCTCCTAATAAGAGGAATGATATTCTCTTACCTCAACATCTTGCATACCTCTTTGACATCATCTATATCCTGACTGAGGAGCCTCAACACTTTTCTTCTACTCCAACTTCCTAGATTTCTCCTTTAGACATTGAATTTCCCCTTGAAGACTCTTGATTACGTCCATGGTCTCTTGATAGAATTCCTTCTGATGGGTAGGGTCTAGATACTTCCCATATACCACCTCTTCTCTTGTAATTAGTGGTCTCTACTTTGGTATTTCCCTAGTGCACGTGTAGCCTCAGCTTGCCTCATCACTAGTATAGGTTCTAACTCTGACTCACATGCCACCCTTGACATCCACTACGAGTCTTCTTTCTTAACGCTTACCATCCTGGTGCCCTTGTCTTTCTATTGTTGCTAGATCATATGTTAAAATAGCTTCAGGCACTCCTCATACTTATGCTTCTTCCCACACCATGAGCACTAAAGTAGATTAGAACATTCACGCTTTTAATGCTCTGTAGACCCAGAATTATAACAAGTTCCATGAGGGAATTCACCTCTTCTACCTCCGCGATTGCCATGGCCTCTAAATCCTCCTTGAAAGCTTCTTCCATGAGTTCCTCCATCTACATCCTTCATAGTGATGACCATCATCCTTGGAATTGTTTGCAATACTAGGTTTGGTGCACACCAAGATCAATGACATCATGTATCTGGTCAATAAATCTACAATCCTTGGTGTCATGAGTAGTAGAGGTGTAAATCTTGTAATAACAAGACACATTCTTACAGATCACGTGTTACAGTAATGGAAACCTACTTACATCATGATCTCATGGAAAATTTCATAGTCTACCATCATGGCATGTACTGATCTCTGAGGAAAAATTTCCTTCATATGCCCCTCTACCTCAAAATCCATGCACCATAGGCCACTGCGAGTCTCATGGGCCAAGTTCACAGATAGCTTCTCTAACTTACTTTTCCATTGTAACAATATGACCTTCAAGAAAAGGACTAACATTGATATCCACGCTTCCAACAACCTCAACACGTAGGGTAGCCTCCAAGGCCTCACACGGGTCTGTGAAAGTCTTATGTGAAAGTGCTCTCCTGAAAGGTGTTATTAACCCTCCAACAAACCATTGAGCATGCTGAGAAGGATGAATATCATAAGAAAATTTTGATAAGAGAGTCTTAAAACACGCATCATACTCCCGTACACTCTCTGCCATACCTTGTTGAATCTCCTTCAGCACACTAATGCTCTTCTGTTCAAACTCAGGAATATGGAATTCAACTAAGAAGGCATTACACAACACAATATAATCTACTACTTTCTGGTGGGGGTCATACTTCCAGTACCAACTATGCATGCACCTTTGTAATGTTGTTAAAAAATGACTTACCTTCCATTCCAGGGTAGTGATCCCCTTCGTGTGCCATAACAACTCACATTTTTGTACATGCTCTACAACATCCTCAACACCTTTGTAATCTGGTAGATGTAAAGACATTTCAAAAAATACTTGCTAAGGTGGTTGAGGCCCTTGTCCTCCTAATCCAGAACCTTGATTCCCTCTGATGTTGCCTCCACCACCAGATCCACTAGATCCACCAGTTCCTATCCCTCTTGACCCACTAGATCCTCCAGATACTCAGGTCCACCAAGTCCGCTAGTTCCTACTCCACCCGTCTCACCAGATCCACCTCCCATAGCTTGGTAAGGGTCTTGAAGTGGTCACAGCCTTGTGTCCCCACTGTCATGCACTAAACTTTGCACCAACAGTCTGTGATATTGCATCGCTACTAGATGTGTGTCCCCCGTAGCTTCTAGGTATGTGATACCCAAGCTTTGTGTACCCTGTACTTTTCCCAAATGTCACTTAAGACAATATACCTCCAAACACAAGAAATGATTGTGCAGCCATAGATGTGCCAAATGAAAAGTTATACCTCCTAGGTGCTGATCGGTTACTTCCACCAATACCAATTGGGTTAGTAATACTTATCTCTAGATTTGGAAAACTAAGTGCCAAGGCTTGGTCACTAGGTGGATTTAGATGTGCACCGATGAATCTCCTTTCTCCAAGTGACAAGCTCTCATCAGAAGCTAAAGGGGTCTCTCTCTCACACTTCCCAAGATGGGGTAGCACAGACTGCACAGGCTCCATGTCCTCCACATGAAAGTTCAATTCCTTCCCACAACGTTTGCCTCCATAAATCCATCACTCTTGAAACTTTGCGTTGTCTATCTAACTCCCTTTCACGAGCTTCATTATACTTGAGTCATCTCTCTTCCCTCTCCTTTTCAGCCGCAAGGTCCACCATCTTCCTCCACTCTAGCTTCCTCACCCAATGCTCAGAAGAAGTTTAGCCAACCATAGGAATGCTTCCGAATTTAGTGTAATGATCAGGATCTTTATAGCTAAAGGGATAAAACAAAAGAATGGTCCTCTTGGCTCCCTTAAGAACTCAAACTCAACAATCTCTGGACATGAATATGTAGAAATCACGTACTCCAAGGTGTAACTTGTCAACACTCTACTCCACCAATGATCAACAACATGTGTCCAAGTCAAATCAACATCATGCAGCCTCTGATACTCTTCTTGGGTCCATACGTGAGGTCTATAGTGAAAAATTGATCTAGATGCATATGCCAAAAGCCATTCATACAAATCCATTAGAAAACAACAAAAGAAGGTCTCATATAGCTCATGATACAGATGTTCCTCTACCCATTTATGTGCATCAAACTCAGGTCCATCACTAAATATTTGGGAAAAAATATCCTCCATGCTTTGAAGCTATGCCTCAAGACTTTACAAGGTTAAGCACTCTATCATCACACAAAATTCTCACAACAGATTCGAAAAGAGGTCCTGATAATGGAACCAAGATGTAGTTATTTATTTACCCTTAATAACTTTTTCTAACCCTAAAAGCACTGACCTATCACCCAGTGGGCGTTGGGCACTCACTTGAGACACACGTGGATGCCGATACCCTCTTTTATTGGATCTTTATGATAAGGTTCCACCATTAATGGAGGATTATTTGTAGAAAAAAGTACATTCACTTACTTAAAAAGGTAGAAGATGCAACTAACAGATCTACACATTAATGCATCACATAAGCTAAATAACATTGTAAGAAGTATAATAAACTAGATCTGAGCCATGATAAGTCATATAACATGAGGGTTTACACCCATAAATAAGTTATACAGAACAAACCCACACACACACACACACACATATTGATTTAAAAGAGTTTTGGTAGCCACATTACAATCAAAAGGGTCATCTTAGACCATATGTATTAAATGACATAGAAGGGATCCAAAATAACTCGACTTCATCAAGAACAGTCAGCACAAAGAAGGAAAACAATGAAACAGAGGTTCTGTCTTTTAAGTAACATGACCACCACCCTGTGCAAGGTGGCGGTTACAGAACCACCACCCAGCCAGGGCGGTAGTCCCAGGACCACTAGTCTGCACAGGGCAGCGGTCCTGGCCATTACGGACAGAAAACTAAAATCAAAATGAACAACCTCTGAATTTGAAAGGATGTTCATTTCTCTTCTCCTTCATGACCTTTCCCATTCTCCAGTGCATGGGAGGACATGAGAAAGGCTATAAATACATGATTGTAGAAGTGTAGAAGATCATCGAAGCATGGGAGCAAGTGAGTAAGAAGTCTTAGTGCTGGAAATTGTATTTTTGTAGAAGAAAGGAGTGTTGAGACAGAGCAAGCAAGTAACTGAAAGGAAGTGTTGAGATATTATCTACTTCTCTTTCTTACTTATTGTAAATTTTGTACCTGTTGATTTGAATTGGCCAATAGAAGTGGGAAGAAAGAGCAATTTCCCTTCCCGACTGGTTTTTCCTCCATTGGAGGTTTTCCAGGATAAAATTGTTGGTGTTATGAGCTTATATTCTTTCCTTTACTACAATTGTTGATTCTAAGCACAATAGTAATTCATTCACTAGCTATCTCTGTTATTTTCTAATAGAAAGTAAACAACAACGATTAATTTGTGATTTTGTGAATAATTCCAAAGTTGAAGAGTTTACAGATCATTTTGGTATCAGAGCTAACAAGTATCCAGGACTGTGGTATTTCATTCTTGAATTTGTATGACAGTGACAAGATCTAAAGGTGAAGAAGCTTTACCTTGCGATCCAGAGATTTCTACAAAGAAGTGGAAACAGAGAATTCAGGGAGAAATGGAGGAAGAGAACTTGGTCCGTAGAATCGAGATGCTGGAGACCATGATGGATAGGATGTTTAGAAGGCAAGAGGAACTTGCAGATTTGCAGAAGACAGCTTCCGTCAAGCAAGACTCCATGGACTCGGTGGTTCGAGACTTAGCCGAAAAGTTTGGTATAGGCAAGAGTCACCATGAGGAAGATTATGGGGAAGAGAGCATGAAGAAGAGACTTCTAACACAAGAGAAAAGGTAAAATCTGAACATACTCCTTTTAAAGTTGAGACTAAAGTCAAAATCAAAAGCTTTGAAGGACAAGTAGATGCAGAATTACTGGATAAATGGTTGAAATAGTTAGAAGTCTATTTTAGCATCCATAATGTCACTGAGGCACAAAGGATCACCTTTGCACATCTCAAAATGGAGGGACATGCTCTAGTTTGGTGGGAAACTCATCTAACTACTTGTGAAAAGAAGAAACATCCTATTGTGAAATCTTGGCAAGAATTTAAGGAATTACTTAGAGCTAACTTCTATCCTATTGGCCATAAAACTGACCAAATGATTAAATGGCAGTATTTTAGACAAGGCAGTGGTCAAAGTGTGCAGGACTATACTACGGAGTTTCAGAGGCAAGCCATGTTGCTAAACATGGATTTGGAGGATGAGGATATTCTGACCAAATACTTGGGAGGACTTCACACTCACCTTCGAAGAAAAGTCATCTCCACAAAGCCCAAGGATCTCAATGAAGCATGTGTACAGGCATACTACATAGATGATGAGAAAAAGCAAGGAGAAGCAGAGCCGAGGGTAAAGCAGTCAACAAATCAGCAGAAAAAGGATTATGGGCAAACAAGTAACAAGAGTAAGTGGAAAGGGAAAGGTAAACAAGCTGCCACTACTTTAAATACTTGTAAAGATCCCAAGAATTTTTGCAAGAATTGTGATATCAATGGTCATACTGACGCTACATGTTGGAAGTTACATCTGGAGTTACATCCAAAGAACCGAACCAAGGACTCCAAGAAGTCCATGACAGCTGTAAAGACAGAAGGGGAGGTGGAAATCGAAGATGACTCTGATGTAGATGAAAGGCTTGGATGCACGGCCACCAACATGGACAGTGAAGAGGAGATGAGTAGACTATTCCAGATCAAAATCCAGATCAAGAGGACTAAGGTAAATGCTTTGGTTGATACCGGTTCTCAATCTAACTTGATTTCTGAGGTAGTTGTAAAGAAGCTTGGTCTTGAGACTTACGAGCATCCACACCCATATCCTTTGGGTTGGGTGAAGAAGGGTGTTGAAATTCAGGTAACAAGAAGATGTAAGGTCAAGTTTGGGATAAATTCCCAATATATAGATGTTTTTGAAGCTGACGTTATTCCACTTGATGCTTTTGATGTGGTATTCAGAGTCCTTACTTGTATGTTAGGGATGCTATCTTTATGAGAAGGGAAAACTGGTACAGATGGGTCAAGGATGGGATTAGCTACAACATCCGGGCACACTAGCGTAAGACACGGGTTACTATGGTAAGTGCTAACCAAGCAAAAATGACTTATTCAGTCAAATCATAATCAGTTTTTTTTACTTTTGTTAAAGGATAAACAAGATGGGGTAGAAGTTTCAGAGATTTCTAACCAAGGAAAACAAGATTTGGATAGTATTATTCAGTCTTTTCAGGAAGTATTTCAGGCTCCTAGTGGATTACCACCAAAACGGGAAGTAGAGCATGAGATTCAGCTATTGCCAGAGTCACCTCTACCAAACATCGGGTTGTATAGGCAATCCTTGCTTGAGAGTACTGAGGTAAAGAAACAACTCCAAGAACTAATAGACCAAGGGGTGATACGTCTGAGCACCTCACCATGTGGTTCACCTATTGTGATGGTGCCAAAGAAGGATGGTTCTTGGAGAATGTGCATCGACTACCGCGCTTTGAACAAGATCACCATAAAGAACAAATATCCACTTCCCCGTATAGATGATCTCTTGGACCAGCTTCAGCATGCCAAATTTTTCACGAAGTTGGATCTCAAGTCAGGTTATCACCAAGTCAGGATGAAGGAGGAGGATATATGGAAGACTGCCTTCAAAACAAAACAGGGTTTGTATGAATGGTTAGTACTTCCTTTTGGATTATGCAATGCACCCGCTACATTTATGAGATTGATGAATGATGTATTGTGGGATTTCATAGATTCATGTGTCATTGTATATCTAGATGATATCTTGATTTTTAGTGCCACATGGGAAGAACATCTAACGCATTTGCAGCAAGTCTTGCAAGTTCTCAGGGAGAAACAACTGCTTTGTAATATGAAGAAATGTGAATTTTCCAAACAGTCACTTGTCTATCTTGGGCACGTGGTTGGAGGAGGAGAGCTACGAGTGGATCCAAAGAAGGTGGAAGCCATCACAAATTGGCCAACACCAACAGGAGCCACAGAGACTAGAAGTTTTGTGGGAGCAGTACAGTACATGCGGAAGTTCATTCTGGGTTTCTCGGCAATTGCAGCACCTCTACACACAGTGGCCGCAAAGAGTAAGGGTTTTGACTGGGGTAAGGAACAAGACAAATCCTTTGAGTTATTGAAATACAAGATTAGTCATGCTCTAGTACTTGCTCTTCCTAGTTTGCAGCAGCCTTTTGAAGTAGAGACAGATGCCAGTGATTATGCTATGGGCGCAGTGTTGCTTCAAGGAGGTAAACCCGTATGTTATCATTCTGAAACCTTCACTTCAGCAGTTAAAGGATATTCAGTATATGATAAAGAAATGTATGCACTAGTTCAAGCAATTAAAAAATGGAAACATTATTTGTTGGGTAAAGAAACTATTGTGCACACTGACCACAAACCTCTCCAGTATTTGCAAGCACAGTCTAAATTGCAGCAGGCAAGGCACTACAAATGGATGGGGTTTCTTCAGCAGTTCCATCTAGTGATCAAATACAAGAAAGGTAGTACAAATTTGGTGGCAGACATGTTGTCTAGGCCACCCACACAGGAAAATTTCTCCTGTTTGGCCACTATCTCTCAGATCGAGCCCTTCACGAAGGAAGCTTACGGAGAAGCATATGCCCAAGACAAAGACTTTGGGGTAACATTTCAGAAGTTGCAGTCCCAAGGGGCTGAAAAGATGGGGATTGAAGACTGTTATCTCAAGGACGGCTGCTCTACCAATGGGGGAAAATTTGTGTGCCTACAGAAGAAAGACTTCTATTGATGAGGGAGGCACATACCTCGAAAGTAGCGGGACATTTTCGTGTTGGTAAGACCCTAGCCCACTTACAAAGGTATGTATATTGGCCCAACATGCAAGAAGAAGTATCAAAATTTATTCGTGGATGTAAACTTTGTTGTACTAGCAAGCCTAAAACTAGGAAGGAAGGTTTGTATATGCCTTTACCAGTACCTACTCATCCATGGGAGGACATTTCTATGGATTTTGTAGGAGGATTACCTATGTCTAAACATGGCCATGACTATCTCTATGTTGTTGTGGATAGATTCAGTAAAATGTGTATTCTTATGGCATGTAAAAAGACAGTAAAAGCACATGAGGCAGCAGATCTTTTCTTTGCTAATGTATGGGTGCATTTTGGTTTGCCAAAGTCTATTGTCTCTGACAGGGATTCCAGGTTCTTGGGGAAGTTTTGGACTACTTTGTGGGACAAGATGGATACCAGGTTACAGAGGAGCACAACTTTCCATCCACAGACAGATGGACAAACAGAGGTGGTAAACAGGACTTTGGTACAGTTGATCAGAGGGTATAACAGTAAGTACCCAAGGACTTGGGATGAGTCCTTAGCCTACATTCAACATTCCTATAACCGGGCAGTACACACATCCACTATGAAGTCACCATTTGAAGCATGCTTGGGATATCTACCTACAAATCCACTGGACATAGCAGTTGGACAGTAGGATGAGGAGGATACACGAGACACAGAGGTGACTAGAGCCAACAAGTTCATTGAGAGGATCCGGAAAATCCATCTCAAGGTCAAAGAACAGCTAGAAAAATCTCAAGCAAAGTACAAAGCTAGGCACGATCAGCATAGGAGGGAACACAAGCTTCATGTTGGAGACAAAGTTTGGCTTTACTTGAGCAAGGAGAGACTACAAGGTCAAGCACGGAAGCTCAAGCCACTACGATATGGACCCTTCACCATATTGGAGCAGGTTGGGGAAAATGCTTTTCGACTTGATTTTCCATCATTCATGAGGATGTACTCTGTAGTAAACTGTGAGAACTTGCACCTATATGAGCCATCCATGCTGGATGAAGATGAAGAACTACAGTTGCTACCTTCCATTGAGGATTGCATCTTGGACTCACGAGGTGAATTGGAGGAGGATGTAGTGCTACAACAGAAGGTCAGAGAGACTAGAAGAGGTCCGCAGGAGTCTTGGCAGATTGGACTGAAAGGAAAGACACCAAGGCAGGCCCGGTGGTACTCGAAGGAGCAAGCGAGGGAATTGTTTCCTCATCTACTCCCCCACTAAGCTTTTGTGGGACCAAAAGCCTCCTAAGAAGGGGAGGTGTGATCCATAGGGATCCAAAATAACTCTACTTCATCAGAAACAGTCAGCACAAAGAAGGAAAACAATGAAACAAAGGTTCTGTCTTTTAAGTAACATGACCACCACCCTGTGCAGGGTGGCGGTTACAGAACCACCACCCAGCCAGGGCAGCAGTCCCAGGACCACCGGTCTGCACAGGGCGGCGGTCCTGGCCATTACAGACAGAAAACTAAAATTGAAACGAACAACCTCTGAATTTGAAAGGATGTTCATTTCTCTTCTCCTTCATGACCTTTCCCATTCTCCAGTGCATGGGAGGACATGAGAAAGGCTATAAATACATGATTGTAGAAGTGTAGAAGATCATCGAAGCATGGGAGCAAGTGAGCAAGAAGTCTTGGTGCTGGAAATTGTATTTTTGTAGAAGAAAGGAGTGTTGAGACAGAGCAAGCAAGTAACTGAAAGGAAGTGTTGAGATATTATCTACTTCTCTTTCTTACTTATTGTAAATTTTGTACCTGTTGATTTGAATTGGCCAATAGAAGTGGGAAGAAAGAGCAATTTCCCTTCCCGACTGGTTTTTCCTCCATTGGAGGTTTTCCAGGATAAAATTGTTGGTGTTATGAGCTTATATTCTTTCCTTTACTACAATTGTTGATTCTAAGCACAATAGTAATTCATTCACTAGCTATCTCTGTTATTTTCTAATAGAAAGTAAACAACAACGATTAATTTGTGATTTTGTGAATAATTCCAAAGTTGAAGCTTCAAGCTCCTCAACATATGGATCAAATTCGTGGTTCCTTTTCACCCACTCATCTAACACTAAATCAGGTACATGAGGTGGAACATGTTGCTCTTCAAGATCTGAAACTTCTTCTTCTTGGATTAGGTAATTAGATTGGAGAGGAGATGGGTCATATGACTCAATATCATAGGAAAATATTGGCTCAACTTGTATGGTAAACCGGGTACCATACCTTGTCTTGAGTAAGATATGGGACTAATCAGAAGACAAGTAACCAACCACTTTAGTAGTAAAATATCTTGACAGAAATAAGGTAAAAAAGGAGGTAAGTCAATGACAGACACATCTTGAGCTATGGTAAGACTTGGATGTACATGAAAGGTTAACTCAAGATCCTTGATGATTCCTAGAGTGGTGACCATTGAGCCATCTAGCTACAAGACTCCTTTGGCTAGAGGGTTGTACTTAAGACCTAGGATATCAACAATTTTCTTAGGCATGACAGAAGTACTGGTGCCTGAGTCAATCATACAATTATGGATGAGATGTTTTCCTATGATCAAACATACAAAAGGGTGGGGTTTTAAAAACCTTACTTGCTTCTCCTCTGCTTTAAAAATATTAACAGATACGCCCGGGTTTCAGATAGTTGGATCATAGTGTGGAAGTTATGCCAGATCTTCAAGAAACAAGTCGCGCTGAGATGGAATGTTTAGAGTGTCCCACATCATGACATTTATATTTTTATTCTTCATCTGGTCCACAATGTTGAATGGAAGGCCCATTGACTTGTGCATTTGAGGCACAAATTTATCTTTTCTTGTTTGTTCAAGCACATAGGCAAGGGCCTTGGCTTGCGTAGAGGCTTGACCTACCAAATGAGGAGAGGGCACTAAATTACATGGAACCTCATGTGTTAGAACTTGGGGGGATTTTATTACTGGATCCCTTGGTTTTGTTTCTTTGCTTCTGAGGATTGACCGGTGTTGTAGAAATTGAGACTTATGCATTGGACTCGAGCATTTGTTTCTTGTACCTTGTGTTGTTAACAACTTGAGCACGTAGTTTATTTGCATCTTCTATTGCTTGATTAATTGCATAGAATTCTTAAGTGCCAAAGAATATAAATTTAGACTCTAAAGGGGATTATATTTTTTCTTGCCTCTTAGGCTCGCTTACACTTATGAAAGGTTCATAGTAGAAGCAACATGAATCATGTAGGCATATGTGCGTGTAACATTAACATAGTTATATTGACTACAAGGAATGTTACAAGGGAAGCACCATTTTGACTCTTGTGCCATGTTGTTCTAAATTAGAACAAGTTCTTGGCTCGTATTGGGTGCTAGGAGAGGTTGCGTAGGAGGAACTACTTATAAAGGAAGGTGCGCGTTAGCATGCCATATGTCATTTTGTTGGTTCTGTCCGTATCTCTATTTTCCATATTGATTCCATCTAGGCTGATTATTTTGGTTATGAACCTGATTAAAGTTGTTCTCGAAGGCTTGTGCTTGCTACTTTTATAAATATACAACTTTATTTGACAAATTTTTAATCAGGGCTTTCATTTCTTCATCTTCTTTTTGGTGCACGGGATGGTACGATGGGGATGCAATGGGTTGCATGCTCTACACTAGAACATGAGAAATATAAGTCTGGGACATTGGAGACATCTCTAGGAATAAGGGTACAGGTGGTCTAGGGGATAACTTTCCATCCTGAATATGACTATTCTCAACCCTTATTGCAATGTTGTAAGTAACAAGTAAGGCCATACCTCCCATAGATTGAATTATGATTGAAATGTCACTATTCAGATCCCTTAGATAATATAGGAAAGCATGTTGGGCTGTACGTATTACCACCAGAGGTATTTTGTCCCAAGTCTTTTGGAATCTGATGTTAAAATCAATCATCTACTCATTGGGTGCCCTCTTTTTTGTAGTTAGTTACTCCAATAGTGATAGACAATTTGACTTATCTTCAAAATAATTATATAGAAACCTTCCAAGCTCATCCTAGGTAGTAATAGATGTAGGTCTCAGGCCTCGGTACCATTGGAGTGCTTTACCTTGGAATGAAGCCACAAACAACTTGAATACTGCATCGTAATACATGATCAAATAGACAAAGCACATGTTTGATACATCCTAGATATGCTTAACAAGAGTGAATTGATTCTCACTGGTGAAGTATGGAATGCTCTTGAGTGTGGCTGCTGGCATAACATGTTGTGCATTGAGATTGAGAGGGATTTCACTAGTGAAAATATCAAAGTTTATCGGAGGAGGAGGTGGTTGTAGTGCCATGGTAGGGTGCATAGGTCTACTGTGAGGAGGATTAGAATGCACAAGGAGTGCCAGAGATAAAGATGTGTGCACATGTGTTCTGGTATGTACTCTCCTCAGAGATAGATGGAGGTACTTGAAAGACACTTCAACTACTACACTTTGTCTCGTATGCACTTTTCTCATGAAAGGCACTAATGACTATTGAAAACAATATATCTGGATGTTCATAGTTGTCAGATGCGTTAAAATAAGCCTCCTAAAGTCAGAAATCACTAAGTCACACACCAAAACTTAGCAATAATGACATTTAAGCTTTCAATGTTAGTTCCATTGGGTGTGCAAAAAATTATTGGTTATTGAAACTTGCACATTTGTCTTAGATATAAAAGAAATGAGTCGTTTGAGTAAAAAATGGGACTGTCTCCAAGTTATGGAACCTTGCTCACTTGAGACAAACCTCTAGAGAAGGTCGTTCCTCTACTTACTTCTATTGCTACTACTACTCCTAATGCTGAAATACAAACTTAGGCTAAACATGCAAAGGAACTAGGAATAGAAGGATCTATAGAAAGGGAAAAATAAAACTAAGGGAGGTGATAACACCAGAAGAAAAGGTATGAACAAGATTAACTTCAAGTGAAAACAAAGGAGAATGTGCAGAAGAAGGCTAGACATGTGTAACACAGGCCAGAACACCATCGCACAATAATTTTGATGAAACATAATTAGAAAAGGAGATGCAAGGGATGTGAAAAGGCATAACAAACATACAACATGAAGGAAAGGCAATAAATAAGAACAAAAATAAGCTAATGTATAAGATAACCACAAAAGAATGTTTCTATTACTTCCAAAAATGCATAGTCTATTACAATGGCGTATGAGCCGATATCCACATGTAAAAACTAGATATGAAGGTTTGCAACTCAAAATGTAAGGCAATGCCTTTATAAACTGAAAGAATCCAACCCCCATCAATGAGCAATGCTCTTACATTTATAGATGAATCGATGAGAGAGATAAGGATGGAAAATATGATTTGAAAACTCAACCAACAACAATGAGCAATAAATTCCTAAAAATCCACCCCAAATGTATCAAATGTGCTTCTCTATGTCTGTTTGGCATGTGGGAGAAGAAAAGGGCTAGATCTAAATCAAATCAGGTAGTTGGAGAAATCAGATCCTGTATTAATGGCATTAAAGATGTTTTTCATCTTCTCATCCACCCAATCGCGTTGAAATTCGAACTTGAGTGATATGGAGTGTAACTCACGTAACCATCTATTTTCTCATTTTTTGCCACATTCTAAGGATTTGGCACCCTATTGGCATGCTTTAATAGGTTGTGTGTGATTCACTCAATGTTTGATAGTCCATGTGGCACAGGAACTGGTGCAGAAGAAGGTGTGATAACATGCATGGAGTAAAGAAGTGCAGGAGAAGAAAACAAGGGGAGGTGTGTAAAAGTAATCCATGTGGGAGAAGTGGAAGGAACACCTACCAGAGGAACATATGGAAGAGGCACAATCATTACAAGATAATGTATGACAGTTAGGATGGGGGTGTGCAAGAATGCTAGGGACTTAGCTAATTTTGGGAAGTAAGTTCATGATGCGTGCAAGATGAATAGACTACTGGGAAGAAGGCGAATGCGTAGAAATTTTGTGTGAGGGAAAACAGAACAAATGGAGGAATAGGAAGGGAAGTTGAAAGCACAGGAAAGGAGCATGTAAAGGCACGTGAGGAACAAGAGCCAATGAACATGTCAAAATAACAATTGAAGTACGTGTAACCTGCAATACAAAACCTCATATCTGGAATAGAAGTACAAGTTATCTAAATAACTAGGGGAGTTATTTTAGATAGCAATGTCCATAGTTAGTGGATCACTTTTAGTGAATTCTATGATTATTCTTATATAACTTAATTATTTGTTCAAGATAAGTTATTTATCAAGTTTTATCTCATTTGTAAAGGCTTACAATAAGATAATAAAGACATATATGCTTTTTATAAAAAATTTCTTAGAGTGTGAAACTAGAATATTATTATATGCATATCAAACGACACTTGGGACATCCTTGCATTTGTATTGGAGACATCTAATGCTGATTGCATTTAATATAAATTTTACAAGAATAGTATGTTGAAACTTTTCAAAAATTTTTTAACATGGTTAGTTGTTAAGCATATTGTTATGTTAGTTGTTATACAACTAATATTTAACTTTTACAAGTGGTTAAAAGTGAAATCAATAAATGAATTAGATTTATATGCTTATTATGATGTCTATATGGATATTGTGACTCTAACCATGTTGATGTTGTGTCAGATATAAAATATACTGGATATGTGTTCAAGTTTTTTGGTGCAGGAACCATTACTTAAAACAACTAAAGAAACCAACAGTCTTCATTTCTTCTACTGGGGAAGATAAGTACAATGGAAGAAACAAAGAAGCCATGTGGCTAAAGCATCTTTTGGAAGATATACACATGGAAGCTGAAGGAATTATTCTTCTTATATGTGGTGTTTAGAGTGATATTACTCTTGATAAAAAATCCTATTCAACATCATAGAATGAAGCATATTGAAATTCATATGCATGTTATCCGAGAGAAGGTTATTTGCGGTGATAGAGATCTCCAGTTCTGCCAGACTGAAGATTATATTAGACATATGTTCACGAGCCATTATGTGTTGTAAAATACTACAAGTGTGTGCAATGTTTAGCCTTTCAGAGTTACCATTGAGGGGGAGTGTGCATGTAATGTCACCTCCTAATGATCGAATGATTGTTAAATCCTTCTCCTATGTACTTCTCTTGTTTAAAGCATTGTAAAAAGATCTTGTATGATCTATGTAAAATGATAGAGTTTACAGTAAATTGATAGAGTTTATGGAAAATACAGTCTAATGGTTGCATATATTTGTAAAGGAGGTCCTTGTGTTATAAAATGCTCCTAGAGATGCGGTATTATAATTTTTCCATGAGAAACGATGGGATTTAATCTCACAAATACATATGATAGCCTAAACCTTTATGGTTTATGGATTTATAAATCCTGTTGTAAAAACATGTAATGGTCGCATATGGTTCCCCACTTAATATTAAGGGGGAGTGTTAGAACTATAATATTAAGTGTATCATAATATTTAGTTTATATTTAAATACTATAGAATAAATTATATTCTTATTATTTAAATATAAAATTTATATTAAGTGGTTAGTTATTTAATTAACTAAATATTAAATCGAGTTGCACCTCATCACTTAATAAGGTCATAACCCTTCGGGTTATTTAAATATGGCCACTGGCCATAATTAGATGTATCAATTTACTCCGAGTTAAAAACATGGAGCAGGAAGTGAGGAGATGAGTTACTAGACTAGTTGAAAAGTTTCTCAATAAAATGGAAAATATTCTTCTATGGTTTTTTACCCCATTGGGGTTTTCTACATTAAATTCTGTGTCACTTTTTAATAGTGTTATTTACTTTTCTTTATATTTGTTACTATGTGAATTCATTTATTTATTTATATGTAGTCATTAATGTTTAATTATTATTTAATATTGTTGATATAAATTTATACCCCTCGTCTTGAAACTAAGTCTATAAGGTCTTTTTTTATACTTCTTAGTGAAGTTATGGTCTACATCAATGTTTCCCATGTAATTCAAAGCAGATAGGTCTGGTATGAGAAGTTTGTTATGAGTCAATAATGGGTCAAACATTATGGTTAAGTCTAAAGGTTGTTCATGATATTGTAAGTACTTGCAAAGGTTAGGTGTCAGTCTGCAAGGTCTATATAAGGATGATTTCCAAAGTATTTCATAAGTTATTTGAGCCTAAATGTTTGATATCTTTCCTAGCATTGTGACTTGGATATTTCAAAGAGAGAGTGTACTTGAATAAGATGGTATAAAGTGTGTCTAGGCCAGTCTTAAACTCAAGAAGAGGGGTATCAATGTAAAGAGTTATCTAAGTCCTAACATTTTTTATTAGGTGTCATTGATTCATGCTTGTTATGGTGTTAAGGATGATCATGTTACATAAAGGAGAAATGATGAAGGAATGGGTCATCAGATATGATGAATTGACCATACCATCATCTCAAGGAGGATTGTGGCATAGTTCATGAAGGTTGATTGAGGACAAGCCAAGAAGGATACAAGTAAGTGTTTGTCATTTTTTTGCTTCATAACCAAAATATGGATGCTTAAGACCTTAGAGGGGCTTGATACAAATATTTTTGAAAAAAATTGAGGACTTGACATCAAAATATATGCACTTTGAGTTGTTACTACCTTAACTAGGCTTTAGCAAATCACAATAAGTGGTGTGAAGGAAAACTTGTGTTTGAGGGAGTAAATAGTGGAATTGAATGAAAACATTTGGAAAAAATTATCGTGTTTAGACCTACTTCAAGATTCAAAATGAGTTAAGTTGTGAGAAGATTAAAAATGGTTGAAAACCATGACAATTATTAGACATGTCTATGAAATGTACCAGGAAACCTAGTTGAAAGGTGTGTTTTGCAAATTGGGCAGAAATCCTTCATGATCATGCTACAAGATTGGTTAGGAAGATGTAATAGCCAAATAGGTCCCTAAATTTCTTATTTTTTTTCTATAGTTTTGATAAATGCAATTTTTTTTTAAAATACTAGTATGGTGGGGTTGGTAGACGTATAAGACAGTTTTGAGAGGATTCATGTTCAAATTGTTGTTTCTCAAGGTTGAAAAAGGATAATACCACTAGAATAAATTATCATCTTGATCAATTCTTGATGAAGTATTAAAAATGGTGATGTATCATGATAAGGAGTCAATCTATGAAGAGTATGAAATTGTGTAAAAAGGAGACCTACACATCTGTGGAGAACTTGTGATGCAAGGGAAGCTTCTCTTAGTCTTCTTCCAAGGGTTTATATGAAAAAAAAAATGTATAAGTTGTCAACAACTTAATTGATTGAATCTCATCACTTAAAGCATTACTAAGAATGTATATTCATCATGAGAATAACATAGAGGCATACAAGGTTATAATAAGTATGTGCAAAGATGATTGAGGTCTACTTTGTTGATTCAAACATAGAAAATAGTGTGTGTAAGGATGTGAGATACTATAATCTTGACCTACAATTGTATAAGACTTCCTGAAAGTAGAATGTGATGGTTCACCCTCTAAAAATATGCTTCTAGTATCCATTGCGCCATATATATGATAGAGTTATGTATGTTAGAAGGCTTGATAAGTTGTTTCTATGCATTTTTTATGAATATTGAACCAAAATAGAGTACAATAGGCTTGTATGAAGTGAAAATGATGACCTACAGATGTGAGGAAGCCTTTAGAACAAGAGGAATAATTGATGACTTGGATTTAGGTGCCCTGTGTATCAAAAATATTTAAGCATGGTAAGATATAGGCATGCGATTAGAAATTGATGCATAAAAGTCTAAGGGTGTGTATGAAATTACATCCTAATTACTATAAAAGGTGATTTTGCATCAAAACATGGTGTTAAAGCTCCAAGATAGCCTAACAAGTTAGGTAAAACATGTTGTGTCTCTCAACTAGGTGTTCTAGATGTCAAGAAAGTGAGAAAACTATAGTAAATCATGGTGGCACTATAATGGCTTGTGAAGGTATGACAAACCCAGTGTTGCAAGGGCAAGAATGTATGTTACAAGGATGAGGTAGTTCCTCAAGGAAAGAAGAGGTCCATTTGATCATGGAGCAAGGGTGTTAGGTGTTCTAATATATCTAGAGGTGCTAGAATAGGTTAATCAATATTGGTTGGGATTAAGTTATGTGACAAGAACTTCAATAGGTCAGTGATTGAGAAACTATTGTGCTACAGATATGTGAAAGGCCAAGATGATATAAGGGGAGCTCATGAGTTGACTTCTCATATCTAAGGTGAAAGGGTATTAGAAGTGACTATTAGGGTATGCATAAGAAAATGAATGATGATATACAAGTATAATTTCTTGGGGTAAATAGTCTCATAACTTAAGAAGAGTGAAAATAACATGCAAAGAAGACTTGAAAACACTGAAGGAATGAGTTTAGGTATGTGATGAAGTATAGTTGAGTCTATCTTCAAGGACATGATAACAAGGTAAGGGTAGCCTTAAATTTTTGTACTTTCTATTAGATTAGGAAGTCATTAGATTGAGGGGGAGTGATAAAGAGGAGCAGTTCATGAGGTATTGTGAATCTTAGAGCTTGACAAATTATGTTCTAAGAGGCACTAAAGGATCAGTTTAGGGAACTCTGTCCTAAATGTTGTGATGTGAAGACATAGATATGCAAGAAATAAGAAAGTTTGAAAGAAATATCAAGATGAGGATAAGAAATAAGAGGTAAACATGGGATTTTTGTCTTCAAATATTCATTTTTGGCATGTATAGGTGTTGTTTATGCTCTTTCTAAGGGGGATTATAGTCATACAATGCTTTGAAAAGAAAGATAAAAATAAAGTTTATTGAGAAAAACAAGTTTGTGAACCAAATTTGATGTTTTTTGGTTGATGTTTCCACCCAAGAGGTGGTATATGAAGCTGAAAAATATGAAGATTAGGAAATTTTAGGCATTTTTTGTCATTAATGTAAAAAGGGTGTGAAGATTAGGTGGTTTTCTATTAATGACAAAGGGGGAGATTATTGGCATGTTGAGTTCTAGGTGTTCTCATTGATGTAAATATCATTATTGAAAAATAAGATGATGGAGATATGTCATCAGATGCTTACTAGGATGATGACATGGAGTATCAGGTGGTTTCATGATGGCATGAGGTGATTCAGTGAGATTGGCTTGGTCTAGCAAGCCTAGTCAGGTGACCTAGCTAGCCTAGGTGATGGTGCATGGTGGTTTGAGTTGTTTGGTGGATTGAGGAGCATGGTATCAGCATGGAGAGAATTTTTAGATAATTTTTAGGCACTCACATGAGTTTCATGGTGTAGGTACAAGTTTAAGACCCAGTTTTAGGTGCTCATCTAGACCTAGTCTAGGTGCTTGGAGGCATGAGGATGAGTTATAGAGCCATGTGAGATCATGGAAGAATGTAGGTAAGTGATAAATGATGTATAGAGGTTGTTTTTTCCTTTTGGATATGTTTCCTGATGAGTTACAATGTTTTTTCAGTTGAACCTTGCCTAAACCATGAAAACCCTAAGGACTAGTCATGCAAATGAGATGGGATGAGAATATGGAGACCTATTTGAGATATGATGATGATTGGAGATGGTTCACATGGGTGTTTTATAGAGGTGTGAGAAAAATTTGGAGTCATTTAGAAGAATATTTTGCAAGTTATGATGTTTTATGTGAAACAAGGTCCAAGAAAGAGCATTTTCTAGCTCGAATTGCACCTTCTAATGCTCACCATGAATTGTGTGATTTTCATGGGACCTTGTTGGATTTTAGGGATTATTTTTCATTGAGTTAATAATATTTCACAAAAATAATGAGGTCATTTCAACATCACATTTTTATGAACGAATGTTAAGAAGGTAAACAACTTTTTGTGTGAGCTTGAAACCCTAGCTCAAAAGTGGTAGGAGATATTTGCTTTATAAGAGTATAGAATTTATTTCTTGTGATATTATGATGATTTTATGATGTAGAGGACTCCTCTATATTTCCAGAAAGGTATGATAGAGCATGTGGTGATGAGTGGACCCCACCTGCAAAATGTAAGTTTATGAAGAAGTTTAGTTTGAGGCAAGGTTGTCCAAAGGAGTTGCAAAATAAATTGACATTGTTTTTAGTATGGGAATTTTAATTGATGTCCATGATGGTTTCAGATCATGGTTGAGATTCTATAAATGGAAAAGTGTGCCCTATTTATGAAGACTGGTCATAAGGCAGTTTTGGGGAAGTTTCAAGTAGTTTTTAGAGATGGACTTGGTTGAAGGCCTTCCACTTGGAGTTGGAAGGAAATGTAAGGTGTTATGGAAAGAGTAATCAGATATATTTCCAATGGTATAAGGTTTTTCTCTCATGATGATGAGATTTAATGGGTCATCTAACTTAGTTCGTGGAGAAGAAGGATGCTTGTTTCTTAGGACAAAATTGCTTTTTTAGAAAGATGAGGTTGATGAGGCATGAGATGGATTTTTTGGTGCTTTCTATCATTTAGAGAGTTGAATAGGGATGAATTTTTTCCTATTGAATTCATTTGGAGGTATTGAAAGTGATAACAAAGGTGCAAACTAGTTGAGTTTGTAAAACTACTTTTTGGGAGGCTCAGTTTGGTGAAGAGGAAAGTTGATTTGGTTTGCACATATGGATGTTTCATGAGCTATAGAAATCATGGATGTGATATATAGGTATAGGGGATTCCAATGAGTTGTTACATTCCATATTTTAGGTATGTTCTTTGGTGTTCTGAGGCCTAAAGGTGAAGACCGCCTCCTGGAAACAAATGGTTTGTGAAGGATATGAGCCTTCTTGAAATTGTTATGATAAATTTGATTGGTGAAAGATAATTAACGACCATGGATGATGTTTTTATGTCATATTTTACATGTGTTATGAATTTTAGATAACTTGACTAATCATGGTTATGGTGTTTGTGGTTTTTAGCTCATCCAGTGATGGGGTTTTGAGCTTGTTTTGTGCTTGTTTAGTGCATTTGGGCATGATCGACCTACATGGGCCCATATGAATGTTTTTTTATGAATTTTTTTTTTCTAAATTTTATTGGTTAACCAAAGGAGGGATACTGACTTATTTTATGTTTTTGAGATATTGAGAAGGGTATAAAGTGCTTGTTTGAATTCAAATTTGCACTAGTTGAGAGAGAGGGAAAAAGTGAGACCCAAGTGTGTGATTGAAGCGTGTATGAAGGAATAATTTCAGAGTTGAGGAGATGTGTGATAGGTTGAGAAATGTTATAGATCATGTGTGCAAGGTTTTGAATCCAAAACAAGTTTTGTTTGTTTAAGTTTGAGTGAAGCTAGAAGGAGGTGAATGTTTGAAGTAGGGTTTGAAGGAGTTTGGAGCTGAATCTTGTGATCACCATCAGCTGAGTTGTTGCAGCATATATTCAGTGATATTTTATCAAAATATCTTGTGTGATGAGTCATATTCATGCAAGTCTCTTGTTGTGAGTAATATCAACAAGGGTTTAGGGGTTGGTGCTCCTTGTGGGGTTGGTGCCTCACTAAAGAAATCTCTTATGATGTGTAATATTTTTCTTACCTCATGAGGGGTTTCCCACTTACATCTTGTGTTCTTTTTTACTCCTTCATGTTTATGTACTTGTGGATGGTTGTTGCTTATTGTTGAGATCTCATCAAAGGCATAGTTTAATGTTAATGGTGTATGAAAATTGATTTTAAATTGATTAATGTTTTTGAAGGACTGCTTCTCCCCCTGTTCATTGTGCTTGGATAACAAAAAATCCTTAAAAATAGGAATAAATATAGAACAAGGACCAAATTTACACACATAGAATCGACCACTAAGGGAGAAAACCATAATATACTATAGAATGAATTAGAGATTTCCATAATTGGGGGAAATTTATAGAAAATTTTACCCTTGTGCATAGTCCTTAAGTATAAGATTGCATAATTCTGGTAATTAGCCCAATACAAGGGACACAATTAGACTGTAGAATATTGTGAAGGCCTAGAATTTAATGAATTGAGTATTGTAACTACATCACTTAGATTTCATTGTGTGTTACTTTGCAAATGACCCAAGTTCGTCTTGATCTGAATGGGTTGTTAAGTCAGTGGTATAATGGAGCAGAGTTAATTTTCTATAAGAACATGGACTGGTCATGGGCCATATGTGCAACTCACAACTTTGTGTTAACTGAATCGAAGATTAGTGAATATGTCATGTGGGAAGATCCACCATGTGGTTCATGGGGTAGTGAAATGCATACCAAGGTGGCTGGACATTTAATAGTATGTTATTATGGGGGCACTTTCAACTTTATGTTATAACATAACTAAGGGTATGATAGACTAGGCTTGTAGGACATTAAAGAAGACTCGATAAAGAGGTTATTCGTGACACCCATTTATGCATTAGACCTGATGGTGAAGGTGTAGTAGTAATAGGAGGCGCACTTGATTTGTTTTCGAAAGAGATGTTCTCCTTTATGAAAAAGATGAAGAGGAAGTCATAGACGTAAGGGAAACATGATTGTTATTTTTGACTATTTCAAGAATTCAGGTTGTGGACCAAGAATGGAATGATATCCATATCTTCCTCTAGAAGGTTTGACCTAAGTAGAATTCATGGATTGGCTTACGAGCATGGACAGAATAATTTGACTTTACTGAGGCAGAATGTTTGACTTTTAAATGTGTACAAGGTGGTGCAAACCAATTTAAAGGATTCATGTGGTGTTATGGTGGATACACTATGTGTAAAATGAGTGACATCATGGAAGATGTTAACAGCCATGATAATGTGTTGGGATCATATGGTCATCAAGTAATGAGGTAGAATTTTTTTGTATGGCCGACTCATTAGTATGTTATCTTGTTCAAGAAGTTGATAAACCTGTGAATTCCAGACTTGAGATGGGGAGTAAATACTTAGCCACTCAAATTTGGTAACTTATCCTTAGTTGGAAATGATAAGTTTGACATTTGTTCAGTATGACTAAGGCAAAGGTTGCTCAATATTCTAAATACCATTGAGGTATATCTCATAATCTCTCTCTCTCTCTTATGACTCTATTAATCCATCTCCCCTAACTCGTAGAGGATGCTTACTAATTAATAAACCTAAAAGTAGTAATTAAACTTCAAGCGCATCAAAAGTCCTAGAACTCTGGCTATTTCATCACTAAATACATGTATGAGACCATAAAGAATAGTTTTGGTCAAATCATACTACAATTTGGGCTGACCTGTATGGTCTCATGCCCTCTCTCCCAAAATATTTTTCTTAATTGGAAAATCTTATGTGCATTATTTCATCTTCCCTAGGTCAACCATAATGTGAATATCTAATTTTTGGAATCCTATATAATAAATTCAAAAGAAATTCATAAATTTCCTAGAATTCTCAAGCACTCCTATTACAAATATTAACACTAAAGCACTCAAATATATCTTAAATATTCATAAAGAAGGCTTACACATCCTTTAGAGAAGACACCACACAAGATTGAAACACTCAAAATCGATTCACTATTCTAACTTCCTCCATCACAAATAATGTAAATGAATTAGTGATTTAGAAATAGTCAAATATATATAACATTATTAAGAAAGATCTCATATGTAATAACAAAAGGGTAAGTGTGATCAACCATAGAGATAAGAGTGACTTCAGCTTGTATCTAATTGTTTGGGATGATTCTAGGCTAGACAATAGGTTAAATAGGCTTAATATGGATTTTGCATGCTTCATCTGAAGGCAACATATATGTGAAATTTTGCCTAGATAAAATTTCCCATTGAAAGAGGACAATTGACATCCCAAGTGCTAGTTTTTGAACTTGGGTGCTAGTGTCCTGGTAACAAGTTTGCAGATCTAATATTTTTCAGGATATTGATAATCTCACTTTACTTCACTCTTTTGTACTTTCAACTTCACTGTAGGGTTTTACTTGTCACAATTGTACCTGCCAAAAAATCCTATCTACCTACACAAGGATTAAACACACATTAGATGGAATACATAATATGCATATGCTTGAGTTGGACTGACCTCAAAGGTCACCCTAATGTGATTATCACTGAGGAATGCACTACATTTCAAAATCTATGTAGTTCTAGTGTGTGTATGATAGAATTGTGTCCCTTGAAGCTAGGTTTCACTTGTGTTAGTCGCACCAAGATAACATGCTACAAATAATTTCCCTTAAGATGAATGTGTGAGATGCAATTCAAAATTATCCCCTCATATTAGTGAATGATGTAGCTTAAATGCAACACTTGAATGTTGTTCATTTTCCAAAGTATTAGATAGGAAGTAATAACCCATATTACACAGTCCCTGATAATAGTGAGTAAGTCATGTATATATATGATTCATTTGTTTAAATTTCATCATTAACAACTAAAAATGCAAACCCAAAGTGATAGGTAATAACTTAGAAAATATAATAGTCGATGTGGCATTTCAAATTTAAGAAAAATGAGGGAAAAGCATAGAAGCTCCAAAATGGGACAGTAGTGCATGGGAACTCTTTATCCCTAATGGTTGAATTATTATTCTAGGATGTTCAGAGGATAGAATAAAATACTGAGCTAGGTCACATGATGTCTAATGTCCAAAAGTAAAGTAGGAAATTCCTAGAAAATAAAATGATAGAAGTATAAAAATGGTAACACAATATAAAAGAAATCCAAGTGTTGTTAATGTCTAGTTTTCTTGCTTAGGAATTATGCATATAATGACATAATTAGAGGTTTGATGTAAATAATAAGTGCATGATTTTGTGTCTACAGTTTCCCCCACTTTATGCTAGTGAATGAAGATTCAGTAGCAAAAACTAGATAAGAATAACGTACCCTATAGAGATTTGAAGGATGTTTTAGCTGATAATATAACATATGGAAATTGATAGCATGCCAAATAGATTTTTTAACATGTGTATCATGTGATCTAAGAGGGATGAGAACCCTAAGGATGACCTTGTGTGCATAGTAGAAATTATTCTCATGTTTATTCCTTGAATATTGCCTTTTCCTGAGTGTCTTGTGCTTTAGATTGCTCCTTATTCCATTTGTTTTTTGCCTTTTTTGGAGTAAGGTTGTACCTAAAAAATAAGATAAATGTAGTAAATTATCATGATAAATGAAATTAAATTTCATCTTAGTAAATTTGAAAATAGAAATGTGTGTTGAAAAATAAGTGAATCAAGGATAGAATACACCTGAACATCGTAAGATAAGAGATATGATTGTTCATGTGTGTTTGTTTCCTTGGTGATGGTTGGAAGAGTCAAGAGTGATCAATTCGTGAACTGGTTTGAACATACTAAGGATTTAGGCATCCCATTACCATACTGAGGACTTAGGTTTCATGTCGCTAAGAGAATATTATTTAGAGAGTTGGAGGTTTTTCCCTCTAACCATTGACATTTCCCCGTGAATAAGTGCCACTACACTTCATAAAAAATCCAATAAATACTAGCCATAGGTGAGACATTGTTCAAAACATATCATTTTCCTGCATATTCCTTACGTGTGAATTCCTTATTTGATACTAAAAAATATATTTATTATTTCCCTTTCTAAAAGTATGAAACTTGTCATTTATTTTGTTCCTGTTGTACAATATAGTAACCTATAATTGAGTCTGTGTTACTAGGATTTGGAAAATTTTGTCATTGAACACTTGTTGCAATTATAAGGTACCTATTTTTCTCCATATAAAAAATGCCTAGATAGGACACTACCATGCATCGTTCCTATTTTTATTGGGCACTTATGTACCCATTGTGGTTTTTAGCCCAAGTTTGATTATGAACCATTTTTTTTGCTCTCTTTTATTCTAATTCTATTTTATAACAACTTGTGTTAGGTTTCTGAACTACCGAGAGAGTGAAATTTTCACCTGATGATTTCCCCCACTCATTTGGGGTGTGTAAGGTAAATGAATGTAAGTGCGGCCCAAAAAAGGAAAGTTGAAACTGATGTCCACATTTGAAATAAAATTCCTACAAGGGAAATGAAATATGCATGGTAAATACCATGGAACATGAAATACAATGGGAAAAGCCAGCAAAAAGTGTTAGTCACAAACAAACATGGCATGATGTGATAGAAACTTTTCAAAACATTCAATACTATAAATAAGGATACAAAATAGCTGGTGGAATACATGGGACACCACTCAGGATGTCACAAGACATTCAAGGCCTTCAATTTTGTAAAATAAATGAGTAATAAATCATAGGTTGTATCCTGCAAACAAATCACAATCATAAATAAACACAAGTAATTATTATGATTATATAATCATGGTTGGAAGTATACTTGTAAGAAAAATACTACACATGAAGCACCCATTAGAATGTTATAAAAATTGATAGTATGCCACAATGTATATAATTGAAAATAGGAATGAAAGTAATAGATATTGTAATGATAGAACCTGAATATATAGAAGTAGGAAAGGTAGATGCCCTCAGGAGCCTTAGTGGGACTGGCAGAGAAAGATGTCAAGCATCATGCAACATGTGATAACTATAAGTATGCTACATTCACCTCAAAAGTACCATGTGAATGTGCATGTGTGTATGTAAAAATGATAGAGCATACTATGAATCAAAGTAACATGGTGAGCAATGTACAATGTAAAATGGTGTAAGCAAACAATGATACATACAATCAAGATCTAAGCTAGTAGTTTTTACATTTTTGTAATTATTTAAATGTTTTTAGATTATTAAAATGTAAGATATTATGACTAGGATAGGAAGAAAGGTTTCCCCTCATTGTATGTTTGCAAAGAGAGTTTCATGTAGGTAACTACACCTTCAATAATCATGTTTGAACCTAGAACAAGAGTGCATCATTCAGTAGCAAGGGGGTAGCATGATAAATAACCCATAATAGTATCAATATAGTAAGGGAAAAACCATATAAATTCCAAGATCCTAACTGCATGAGTACAAAGTGTATAAACAATAAAAGTGGGTCCAGTAGGAGAAACTATAATAGGTGGAAATGGGGCTTGTTGGAAATAGTGGAAAAAGTAATTGCAAACATAAGGATCAATGTGTGAGTGAAGATATGTGTAATATATGTAGTGTTAGAAGGCTCTTCATTATCAACCACAAAAAATGGATGGAGAGACATAAGACTTGTCATAAGAAATAATTTGCAATTTGGGAAGATTGGAAGCAACAGATGAGGTGTAGTCATAGTGTATGATTTGTGCAGGGGATTTTAAAAAGTGTATGAGGGAAAAGCATCATAAATAATTAGCAAATCATCACAATTTGTTCCTACTTGTGGTGAGGAGGTTGCGGAAAGTGATGCAACATTAGAATCAACAATCATATGATCATTAAAATTTTAAGAAACATGTTTGAAAGCTATGGTCATGGTGATATTATAAAGGGGGATATGAGTGTCATCATGTAAATTAGTAGCACTGTGGTCCATCATAAGAGGATAATGATGTGAAATTTAAGTAGTTTCTTAATTATCTTGTATGAGATGGATAACACAAATATTAGTAACATGAGGTATGGGATCTATTGTATCATTATCCATGGAAGAAGGTGTGGCAAGGGAATGAGTGGAAAGAGCTTGCATTCATAGTTTCTAAGCAATGACAACCTACAAGGATATTATAAGTGAGATTGTTAGGAATGACATAACATAGAAAAGTAAGAGTGCATGGTAGTATAGTGATAGGTAGAAATATTTCACCCAACACTCACTTAGGTTGTGTTATCAAAGCTATATATACATAGAGTATATGGAGTTAGATCAACAGTAGAAAGCCCTATTTTATGGAGAAAGGAAATGATGCGTGTATTAAGACCATATCCATTATCAATTAAGGTGATCTTAACAAGAACATTACGAATGTGGACCTGAATATATAATGGAGGAGCATTGTCAATGGTGACACTGGAACTATTCCAGACTAAAACTCTTAGAACTCTGGACCAATACTATGTCTAGCTCTGGACCAAATTTGAAGGAAGATCTATACAAATCATAAGTATAGCTCCCGACTAAAAGTATGGATAACTCTGGACCAATTTCCTTGTACTTGATTTTTTTCATATATGTTGAATAAATCACTTGTTCACTATTAAGAAAGACATCAACAAAATTTTGAAAAGGTTAAAGAATCATTCATAATAAGTTTGGTCCTTAGAGAACTTTGGTTGATGTTTCCAACTAATGAAATATACTATTATCTCCATTATTGTTCATTTTCCTTTTTTCATCAAATGAAAAACAACATCAAAGAATAAGAAATCAACTTTTTCTGCCACCTATTTACACTTTCACCTTTAGGCAATCTAAATACCCTTCTTGTGGTCTTATAATGCTATTTTAGATCCTTCTCATATTTCAACCCTTAATGTATTTTACCCATTTCTTAATAGAGTAAAGAAAATTAGGTCTTTTGGGCAGTCAACTTTGTCAAAACTCTTGATAAAATTTTCTATGATATAGATTTCTACATTTAAGAGGACTACAAAGTTTCAAATCTCAACCCTTTATAGATTCTGCCCAGTTTGCAATCAAGTAAAGCAAATTAGGTCTTTAAGCAAGTATATAACTACTTGTATGAACTACAACTTTCACCAATGGACGTGAAACACCATAAGAATTATTTTATCTGAAAGAAGACTATTCAATGGTCATATGTTCTAAATATAGCTCCTAAGACCATAAATTTACCAAGATATGATGAATTCTCTTCAAAATCTAAATAAGGGTTTACAGGAGACCGATAGGAGGAAATTTAACTTATATTCTTTTGTTCACATTTTAAAATCCCAAACCTAGTTGATTAAGCTTTGTTATACTCCAATGCGAATTTAGTTTTCAAAAACTTATAACTAAAATTGCTCAATTTAGTCTGTACTATGATATTTTTCTAGAATTACATGGAAATAAACAAAAACATGAGTAGATTTCAAGGATATTGTACGATATTATGCATTGTCATGAAAAAATCAATCTCTGATGTTATAATACATTTTAACCAAAGTAAAATAAAATTTGGGAAGTAATAAATTACAATATCTCTCATTACTTACAATACAATATGACTCATCACATAAAAACATGCAACTTTATTATTTACAGTCTCCTTTCAAGAGCCTAATATGCATAAGGTTCTCAAGGATTCATCTTGATAATGTCTTGAAAAATTATACTAATGACTCCTAAAGCCTCCAATTTATATCCTTGCATCCTCCTTAGCTTGAGGTTTGAACCCTATCATGAGGAAAGAAACTATTCTATCTTAGTATGGTCTTAGAGTAGGCCAATAGTCTCTCTTTTGATCTTTATCCTCAGCAAAACTTGTTTCTCTATCTCCTTCCAATGTGGGAGTTTCCTTCAAGATAATATAATGAGGTGTATTTACACTTACCAAGGTAGGAATAATTTTAGCAACATGTTTATGACCCTCTAGTATCATTATAAAAGCTATACACCCCTTCATTTAGTCCTTAAGGCTTATAAGTCTCTTTTCAAAATTTGAATTTTAAAATGGGAGGCCTTGGAGAGAAAACTTGAATTTGACCTCTATTGGAAATTTAATACCTCCTAGTTATTTGAATATTATTATATTAAGACAACATAAGCTTTTTAGGGCCTTATTATGCCTTTTACATGCATTTAGAAGCTTGTCATGGCTTATAGAACTTCACAATCAAGGTTTATCGATTCACTTAGACTACTTATGTAAAATTTACAAGAATAATTTGATGCTCCCACATCAGTCAAATTTTTTTTGGGAATGAACAATAGACTCAATATCTTGTGTGCTAGATTAATATGAATGGGATCTATAATAACTAGGAGATGTGGGTAATCTATATAGCAACTAATAATGATCCTTGAGAGTCAACATGATGAATGAAATGTATTTAAAACCAAAACCAAAGAGGAAAACCTAAGGTTACTAGGGTTAGGGATATGATGAAGCAAACAAAGTGAGGGATCCTATGAAAAATAAGGGTTTTGATCAATAACCAGGTTCAATAAATTATTTAATATAATTTATATCTTTATCAAAGGACTAAGATCCAAAAATGAGTAGCAAGCAAGATCTAATATGCAATAGCAAACAAGTGTGATAAATAGAGAAATAAGAGTGACTTAGCTTTTATCTTGTTGTTAGGGATTTTTTTGGGATATAAACTACATGAAACATAATGGATTTTAACTGAGTAAGCTTCGTCTAGATAAAAAATATCTAAAAGTATTGGGGACAGAACCTCCCGAAGGAGAACATGACTTCCCCAACTGCTAGTGTTATGGAAATAGCTTTGGATCTGATATTTTTAGGGCCTCATAATTTCTTCTTTCTTTCACTTTTTGATGTATCCACCTCACTATAGGGTTTTACTGTCACACCTGAACCTTCAAAACAAACCCTAACTACCTATAAAAGGCTCAAGAACACATTATATGGAATACATAATATATATGCTTGAGTCAGACTGACCTCAAAAGTCACCCCAATGTTATTTTCACCAAGTGTTGCAATAAATTTTATATTATATGTAGTTCTAGTGCGTATGTGATAGAACTGTGTCCCTTGAAGCTATGTTTCCCTTCTATTAGTCACACCAAGATATAGGACTACAACTAATTTTAGCCTAAAATGAATTTGTGGGATGTAATTCAAAAATAACCCCTCATATACAGTGAATGATGCAACCCAAATGCAATACTTAAATGTTGCTCTTTTTCCTAGGTAGTAGATAGGAAGTAATATCCCGAATTTCCTAGCCCCTAATAATAGTGAGCAAGTCATATATATATATAATTACAACCTATCACTTTGGGTCAGCCTTTTTAGTTTTTAATGACGATATTCAAATAAAGGAATCATATATATATATATATATATATATATATATATATATGAATTCCTTTATTTGAATATCGTCATTAAAAACTAAAAAGGCTGACCCAAAGTGATAGGTTGTAATTTAGAAAAGATAATATTTGACAAAAGGAGGGAAAAGGACAAAAGTGCTCAAAGGGGATATTAGCGTTTGGGCACTCCTATTCCTTATGGGTATTACTATCTAGGATGTTTGAAGTATAAGACAAAAAATAATGAGCTGGGTCACATGTTTTCCAATGTCCAAAAGTAAAGTACTCATTTCAAAAAAGCAAATGATACGAGTGTAAATAGGATAAATCAATGTAAAATCAAACCAAGTGTTATTAGTGTTTATTTTTCTTGCTTAGGAATCATTCATATAGTGACATACTTAGAGGTGTGAAATAAATAGTAAGTGCATGATTTTTTTCTACACCTAAATCTATGTCCTAGAAATAACAAGTCACTCCAATCATTTCCAAAGGTCTTATGGAATAAAGTGGATAGTCTTGGCATTTGAAACATACCACAACACATTACTATTGCATTGGATATATTTCTATTCTATCTATAATTATGTCTGATATCTTAATGTCAAGAGACATGAGGGAAAACATAGAGATTTGGCTTAAATATTTTACATTAATTACACCGACACTATGAGAACTACATGAGGCTTACTCCCACTTGAGGGGATGTAGTGTAGTGTCTAGATTAGTTCAACATGGATTGACCACCAGGGTTATTACAACTTCATCCACACAAAAAATTTATCCTTTTAATCTAATTATTTGATGAATTTATCTATAGATATATATCGTTTTCTATGTGTTTCAATTCATTATAAGTGGTTCCAAAGGTGTACAATCCATAGCAATCAATAGTGACAACCATTCTTAGGATATAGATAGACAAGAAAAGTTACATAGCTAAACCATTTCCATGTTCAAAACCATATGAAGTGAGACCATATTGTACCATGGCCCATTAGATATATATGGTTATATACAATACAAATTTTGATGTATAATATCAAGAATGAAGCATATTCGTGTTTATATCATTTATTCCAACAATTTTGTGCACCCAGATCACTTATATCCTTCTATATATAGCTAAGTCTTTATCATTCCTTATGTTTTAAACAAACATTATATCATGTGCAATGTATTGAAAATTTTATTTTGATTAACATATTAATGTTGAGTACTTAATAAAAATATTCAACCTGTAACATATATTAGACCCTTCTTACACCTACTATATTTTTAGCGTGAAACCACCAACTCACCCAAAGAATTATTTAGAATGTTAATGTTAAAAACCTAATTTAAGCATCATCTAAAGTGTCTAGAATTAAAATTAACAATGCATTTGTGGCATACACACCCACCCACTTGTCATTCACACTCAATAAATTGAAACTCATCCGCAGTAATGTTAGAAAACATTCCCAACAATCCATGGACATGCACTTCCCTTTTTATTTCCCATAAAGAGATGAAAATCAATTTTTACTAATTTGTAATGTACATCCATCAATTCCAGTGACCAATTTATTAAAAAAGGTTTGATACATTCTTTAATTCCCTACAATGAAAGTTTTAGTGCCACACTTGAATTTTAAGTGCCACCAATTTTTTTTAGTTTCCAATTATTTACCATCTTCCCATGTCTTAGCACATTAGCAAAAATAAAATTCAAAATTAGTTTTCATCTCTTTGCATATTTATTTTTAAAAAATGACATGTTCAAGGAACTTCATCCAATGCTCCATGCCTTCAAACATATCTTTCAACACTTATGATAGCGCTTCATGCAAGAAAATAACACTTCAATCAGAAATTCTTTTCTCAAGGTAGATTAATGGTTTTTATTGAATTCCAATTCTATTAAATTTGTTACAAGAAAAATATATTTGTATAGTTTTAAAAAAACTTATGAAATAACTTCACATAGACAAATTACTTTATGGGTCTTTCATATCCTCCTCCCAAGTCAAAAACCAAACCTATGATACCATTAATATAATTTGTGAGTACACTAGTTCAAAATAAGACCGCCATTAATTTAAACAAGCTTACAATTTAGAATACTTTGTTACAATATTCATTACATTACAAAGCTTTGAATTGTCATATGGGACCCAACCACTAACTTACCTAGCCATCCAAAAGTTTACTACTATTTCTATTAATGACTAATATTAATATAAAGTGAGTAACATTTAATAAGCCTGCTAACAACAAACCATATTTGAATCACTAGTGCTAACAAATAATTATCTCTAGATTTTCTTTTCCTTTATTATATTGTGATTTTATTGATTATAGTTTGTGTATCATGTGCATATAATAGGATAGAGTGGTATATTATTTATAGGTCCTTTCATTACATATTCCCCTTATCTTACGATGCTTATCTATCTCT
The DNA here is from genome assembly GCA_019776745.2 of Taxus chinensis. Taxonomy (NCBI): domain Eukaryota; kingdom Viridiplantae; phylum Streptophyta; class Pinopsida; order Cupressales; family Taxaceae; genus Taxus; species Taxus chinensis. The sequence goes on along the minus strand of JAHRHJ020003605.1, from coordinate 61,968 downwards.
AACAATTGTAGTTTATCTAACAATCCTAGTTTAGATATGTTTATATACACAATATCACATATTGGTCTTATTAGAATTGGGATGCTTACAACACTCTATCTCCTATCCTATACTTATGCTTTGGAACCATACATCTTTAATAGAGTTTGGATAACTATCTTGTATATCCAAAACTCTTACACCACTTTGGTTATATATTGTGTTTGTAGGCCTTATAATAGGATTCATAAGATATATTATTCTATAGTTTTTAGAATACAAGGAGGATAATCTATACATATTATTATCCCACATACAACACCTCTGTTTAGCTTGAATTTTCCAAGCACATATAATTATTTTTTCAACATATGTGTTATTTTATTAAAACATCACCCATTGAGTCATGTTCTTTACCATATTTTGAATCCATCACTTTTTTCCACCATTATAATTAACCTCATTGATTTAGTGCACAAATACATCATAGTGACCAACCTATCAACTCATTATTTCTTCAATAGCTTTCCATCTTGATTTCTCTCATTACTAAGTTAAATTATATTCCATTTTGAGAATTCACTCTCTCTTCACATTGATTGACCATTATCTACTTTGATATTACTTTTTGGGTTTGATACTCCATGCTTTTGTGCTCATTCCTTCATATGATAGTGTCCCCTCAGTCATATCTCCAGCTATCACAAACACTTGGTACATTCAGTTTTTGTGTCTTTGAATGTTAAATTCACTCACACCTTGTGAGTTATCTCTTGGCTTAGGTCCATACATCCTTGATCATACTCATCTATTTGGATCAAATCCCTATGCATCAATCTTCTTAGAGAAATTTCATCGCTAATTAGGCTCTTGGCTTGGCCCTACTCTCTGTTTTATTCCACTATCACCTCACTACTAGTGTACCATCTCACTAACTCATGGTGTTACCGATCTCTCGATTTACCTACTCCTAATTCTAGCATGAAATTAGTTTCTCTCTTTGCATGATATTTTACACACTTTCTAAACTATCTTAGCATATGTACACAATAATATGATGATAAAACTCTTTGTATATCAATCATAGAGGAACTTTACATATTTATAGGACAATATGTATCCTATTAAAAAGAATCTTTAACAAAATACTGCTTAACCACTAAATAATATGAGTTGTTTTAACAATTTGTATAACAATATTTATCTATATTATATTATTATTAATGAGTTACCAAACTCATATAATAATATAATGAATTAATAATGTTTACAATAATTAATTCCTAACATTCACCCCCTTGGTGTGAAAATTATTAATTCCCAATATTCACCCCCTTAATGTGAACACAAAAAAAATGCACCATAAAAATGGACCCAGAATCGTATGCATCCACATACTTTTAGGTCTGCATATTGTTGGCTTGGATCTTGCTGTCTGGATCTTACTGCACATGACCAATCCGCTTCACCACAGTGAACCCCATACTGGATGATCACACTTCCACCGATTCACCTACATATGAGAACTCAATAGTTCCCGCTTTCACTTCCAGCGAATGATAGATTTCACTGACTGATCGATGTTAGATGTACGACTGTCGAAGGATATCTATAGTCAAAGGATCACTCAAGTTCACCTGCCCTCCTATACAACTGTTCTCAGCACCCAACATGCACATCTTCCTCGTTTGAATCAAAACAGGGGAAGGAAACCACACACCACTTTATTTTGCACACACCACACAACTGAAATAATATAAAATACTGCCACCAAATTTGAATGTAACCCCGTTGTTGGTGACTGACGAGAGGTGTTGATCGCCCTCCACCCTCTGTCGCCTCCAACCTCCAGTATCCTTTTGCTAGTTCACTTGGATGTGATCATGGGGCTTAATGGTTTTTAGGAAGTCGGGTAACATCAAAAATGCATCTGTAAGACAATTTTTATTTTATTTTTTGAACTTTTGACACTTTTGACTTGTGAAAAAATGACATATATTGCATTAAGTGACATAACTAATAACATTGACAAGACAACACTTTATTTTTTAAAAATGACTTGATAACACTACGAAGTTTGACACTGATATTAAAGACTCTATTACCATAAGAATTTGAGAATAACATGTAAATTCATACTAGAAGATATTTTTTAATACTACTAAAACTAGACAATTTTTGATTCGACAATAGTAGCAACCTAACTCTTAACAAGACTATAACAATTTTTAAATGATTTTGTAATTTGCACTAACGGGATTTTTACGACTCTAATATGATAACAATATAAAATTTAATAAAACTATTATGGACTACTTATGATGACTATAAACTAAAATACTCGTTTTTATTACCTGTGAATCCTCGCGCAGTTAATAACTTGATTGAGCTATGCAACCAATAATCGTCCACTATGAAATTTGAACTCCAGGTAAATGCACAAATTGAATTTGGAATGAGGAATGATTCACCCATGATCAAATCGAACCCGCCATGATCCATTTCTCAAATGGATGCACCACTTTGCGTTGTAAGTGGACAGCTTGACAGTAACTCATCCGATGGCAGGCCGTAAAGCTTTGGCTTTGTGGTGAAGATCCCATAAATAGCACGTAAGGAGCGTGTGAGGCCCAAATCTGATAAAATGATTATTGCATATTACACATTAATATAGCCTGCATGCACCATGGGAAGGCGTGTCAACCCTGAACTCGTGAAATGATCAAAACATCAATGCAGAAATGGCTCATGGAGCGCAAATTCCAACTCTTGAGTAAGAGATTACAACTTGTCCTGCTGAATGTGTATCTCATAGGCAATTCAATAGATGATGTTGTCAAAATGTATGTCTGCTAGATGTACCCAAAATGCCAATGGTGAATTCAGATGAAGAAGGTTATATGAACCTGATTCCTTGTTATCAAGGATAATAAAATGCTTCAACGCTGACTGTAACTCAATCCCAATGCATGCATGAAGAAATGTAAACTTCTGCAATTAATGAATACATACAATATAATGATGTTGGATCATTAACAAGGGCAATAAAAAATGGATTTTCCCTCTACACATTCATTAAACATCCATGGAAAGGACCTGTCAACGCTCTGGTACCACATGAAAGTGCAGTAGCAGATGTACACAAAAAAATGATAATAAAACTCTTTGTATATCAATCATACGAGAAATTTACATATTTATAGGACATTATGCATCCTCTAAAATAGGATCTTTAACAAAATACGGCTTAACCACGAACTTAATAATACGAGTTGTTTTAACAACCTGTATAACAATATTTATCTATATTATATTATTATTAATGAGTTACCAAACTCATATAATAATATAATGAATTAATAATGTTTACAACAATTAATTCCTAACAATAATCACCTTAAAATATTCTTTTATCATTTCAATGCACAAGCATGAGATTTTTATCTTAGCTCCAAGATCGAGCCACAACTGTTGGTTTGATATCAAACCATATCTTTAACTAATCTCAACTCATACTACAACCTCTATCCTATTTATCTTTTCTTGATAGTAGGCTCCAACAACTCAATTTTTCGTCAAATCTAATACTCACCAAGACTAGGGGTTATGAAGAGAAAAACACTACAACTTTTTTTTATTATTGGAAAAATGTTTTTTGACTGGGAGCCTACCCAGATTACAAGGTTCCCCGAGCCTTGATATACAAGAAGCAACAATACAATAAGAAAAATCACAACAAAGGAAAATCACTACAAGGAAACATCAGACACTGTAGCAAAACCACAACATAACATCAACCAAACTACAACCAAAATACATCAATACCACAAAAAATACATACCAAGATTAAAAAAGATACAAATAGTAAAATCCATGGAACTGGCAGGCTCTAGTAACTATTTCATGATATTGGAAAAATTATTTTTGAGATTATCTAATTTATCTCTAATGTCTTTGAATGAAGTTTCATTCTTAGATTTTTCCTTACCCTTGTTAGTTTCCAGTAGAGTATTAATGTAGGCAAGAATATCCAAATTACCTTTAAGAATGGAAATAATATCACACTATTTACTTCTAAGAATGCCCTACTATTTTTCAACAAGCGAAATCCATTTTTCCATTTCCACCAGCAGGTGATCATCCTTGCTTCCACTTTCAATGGCAATTTTACAACCCCTGACTTTATCATTTAACACTCTACACTCCTTCCTAAGCCAAGTTAACATATCATTGTGCAGGCCTAACTCATTTCTCAAGCTTTGATTATGAGGTTTTTTGTTTTCAGTTCTCTTATCTCCCATGGCCAACAGGCTGAGAGCAGCAACACCCTCACCAAGTGGGGAAATGAGAGGGTTAGGAACGTTGATATGGTTAATGTTAGCCCTCTTGCTTTGAAGGGAATGGTCAGAGGCTGGGGGAAGGGGTATTTTAGCAAGGGTAGAGGGTGGAGCAGGGGGGTGCTAGTGCAATGTTCACAATAAGAAGGTTAAAGTTCTTGTATAACAATAAGATAATAACATGATGAAGAGGAAGGGATATTTTCCCTTGGATAACCAGGTTCATAGAATGTTCAAGGGAGTGAAACAGGTAGAAGGGAAAGTTAACAAAAACAATCCTCGTAAAATGATTTAGAAACACCAAATGAAAGAAGGGGATGACTTTAAACTGACAATCAAGTGTGAGATATTTCATTATAACCAGACTCACCTTGATATATGGTTTTGGCAAGACTCTCTTAAGAATCCACTATTTACTTGCGTGAGGCTCTCATCTTCCTCTAAAATTTTTATTTCCTCTTCCTTCCTATCATAATTATTTTTGAAGAACCTCATGCCTTTGGGGTGGAGTCTGGTGATGCCCGATATCATCTCCTAAGTGATGCGAAATTCTCTATTTTTATAGCTCACCCTTCTATCTTTCCACTTCTTCATGAACTAATAAGACATATGAATATCATGCCCTCTCACCACGTTCATATAGTGGTTAAAGCCCCCTTTCTTCATGATTTCCCAAAGTTGTGCGTCCTCTTTCTATTGTGCATTGTTGGCTTGATCGACCTTACATATTTCACCCCCATAACTCTGAGGAAAAACCTACAATCTTCGTGTGAAGGAGTGTAGGTCGAAGTAGTCTAAATGGTAAGAAAAAAAATCCCCAAATAGAGATTAATAGGTTAAGATAGAACCCACAAAACAATGGCATTAAACCCATGAAGTCTGTCCTTTTTCTAAAGTAATAATTATTTGGAAATTTTGGGGTAAAGAATTACAGTGGTGCTAAGTGGTGTAATTATGGGAAAGAACCCCCACATTAGTAAGAGAGTTGGAAAGATTGTTACCTTCTCTATATGTATGATTGAAGGAACACCTAGAGAAGGACTTGTTTAGGTGTATAGCATCTTCAATGATTTTTTTAATAGTTCAGCTAGCTTTGGCCTTGCCTTTCAAACAATTTATGACATTCATAAAATCACTTTCTATAACCAAATTCTGCAAGTTGAGAGAAGAGGTGAGTCTAATACCCCAAAGTGTTGTTAATGCTTCCATAAAGTGATTGGTATTCATACCCATAGGTCTAGTAAGAACAACTATAAAATCTCCTCCTTCCCCACGAATACACCCCCACCTCTAGATTTCCCAGGGTTGCCCTTAGAGGCCCCATCAAAGTTAAGTTTAAAGAATCTAGGAATAGGAGGGGACCAAATAACAAGATTTCTATCAATATTTGAAGAAGGAATGTTGTTAGTAAAACAAGAAACATTCCACATTTTGAGAATATTGGACTCCTCTTCATTTTGGTTAAGATTTTTTTAGGCCTACATCTAGAAATGCCCTACTTAATTCCTTCCAAAAGTTGATTGAACATCCTGATAATGGAAGGTTTTTACTATTGAATATATTTTTGTTTCAATCTTTCCATATATACCAAATGATGTGGGGGAAGGAAAATTGCCAAATCCTTTTAATGCTAATAAGAACTATTTTAGTAGATTTCAAGATCGTATAACATGCAATGAAAACTAGTAAATAGATGCAAAACAACCATTTCATATTCAACTCATGAGATTCAACAAATATATCCACTTATATTTAAATGAAATAATTGGGTAGGGTACATATACGTGTAATGCACAGTAAGGCTAAGAGATAAATATTGTGTGATTAAAAGGGGAATACATCCTTGATAAATTACCTAGGCTACAAATAACCAAAAAATAAGATAAGAGAAAGATCTTATGATGGAGAAGGGGAATGCATTATAATTGATTTTTCTAGACTATAAATGAGATACAAAGTAGTGTGATAAATGCAAGATACATGAAGCATGAAATAATCCGTACTATTGGTCACATTTTGTAGCTACATGTACTATTTCAAAGACATTTTGAGACCTAATGGATACTACCACACATGGTACAATAATTTGTAATTTTTTCATTTTCTTTAGTAATCATTATGACATGTTTTGGAATAAAACATTTATTATCAATTATTTGTTAGCAGTAGATAATGATTTGATGCACATTTTTGGGATTAGTGTATATACATATATGCTTCTTATAGTTTATTAAAACTGATTTGATTATAATGAATATAATATGCACTAGAAAATAGATTTTTCCAAGAGATTTTTTGTTTGTATGGAGTGCCAGAGAATATCATCTTTGATTGAGATACTCAGATGACATCAAGGTTTTGGAAAACCTTGCACACTGCTTTAGGAATAAAATTAAATTTTAGTATTACTTGTCACCCAGAGATAGAGGGTTAGACAAAAAGGGTAAACCAAGTTCTTGAGGACATTCTTAGAATGTATTATATGGATCAAAAATACAAATAAGAAGCTTACTTACTATTATGTGAGTTTGTTTACAACAAATCACATCATTCGATATTGGGTATGGCTACTTTTGAGGATTTGGATGGGAGAAAATATCACAAACCTATTAGCTAGGATTAGTTAAATGTTAGGGTGGGTATAAGTCTTAATATGCTTAAGGACATGTAAGAGTATGTAAAAATAATTTGGTGGAACTTATTTTAAGGCTATAGAAACATAGAAGATCTATGTAGATAGAAAGTGGATTCATAGAGAGTTTTAAGTGGGCGATAAGGTTTTTTTGGGAGTTAAACCAAAGAAGAGTTCTATTAAGTTTGGAAATTCTTCCAAACTAACACCTCATTACGTAGGACCGTTTTATGTTCTCTTAGTGGTCAATCATGTGGCATATAGATTGACATTACTCATATCTATCTCAATTGTAAAATGTGTTTCATGTGTCTTTATTAAAACTTTATCACTCTAATATATCTCATGTCATTGATTGGAAATATATATAGGTGGAGGATCTGGGAGTGCTTCTAGTTGTGCCCTTAAATGTGTTTGAGGTTTTCAATATTCACTTGCAAAATAAGGAATTATCTCAATGTAAGTTTCATCAGGACTAATATTCATAGGAGAGTGTTATCTGGGAGGACTATGATGAATTCCATAGATCTTACAAACATTTATTTCATTAGTTGTTTTTTTAGTAATAATCATTTGTATGATGATTCCTCTTAGCAGGGAAGGATGCCACATCCTATAGCTATGTATTTATTATTTTGGATATATTATGAGACTAAGTGGATACTGCTAAACATGATACAACACTTTATATTTTTTATTTTCTTTATTTAACACTATGACATGTTTTGGAATAAAAAATTTATTATCAATTATTGATTAGAAATATATGATGATTTGATGCATATTACAATTTTGAGATTACTGTTTATACATATAAATTACTTACAGTTCATTATAGTTGATTTGATTATATTGAATGGATAATACACTAGGTATTATTTTTTGCTTGTGTGTGTGTGTTCTTAAGTTCCGATAAAAGGTATCATTGAGGAGAGGTAGAAAGATGCATAAAATAGGTATAGATAAATATATTTTCCATGTATAATTCAGTGCATGAGGTGTAAAAACCATAATTTTAGGTCATAGAACCCCTTTTTGTGATTTAGTTATGTTATATGTGTCACTTTGTGTTGTATCGTAACAACTGGGAATATTGTGTACCCTCGTTGTGATGAAGAGTGCAATGTCTCATTATGAATTAGCTAAGCAACACAATGTTTCCCAACAAAAATGGCTCACTAGCGTAATATCCATACGTCATTTAAATGGTCACAATAACATTAATTTTGTTTGAATAGGGAGAAAAATAATAATGATGACATTTTTATTAAAAGAAGTAATGATTTTTGTAATACAAAGGTATTTTTCGCATAGGGTCACTTATCTTATATGTCCTAATTGACCTTATCATTCTAAGTTTTGTTTTTTCTCCTTCAATCCATATGTTCCATTTATATCTCTACCTTAGGTGAATCCATCAAGATGTCATATGGTCTTACCACCTCCTAGCTAGGGCCAACCTTGGGTGGGCATGGTCCTAACCATGACTCTACCACACTATGGAAGCAATTATATATATATATATATATACACACACACACACACACACACACACACACACACACATATGTATGTATGTATACATACATACATATATATATATATATACATACATATATATATATATATATATACAATCGTGAAATAATTAAAGTACGAGTATCAATGATGTTTGTCACTACATACATATATATATATATATATATATATATTATATGTACATATATATGCTAAGTAAGTGACAAACATCATTGATACTCGTACTTTAATTATTTCACGATTGTCAATCCATGGTAGTGTCCATGGTTGTTTGCAACAAAGAGTATGATTTAAATTGTTCTAAAATGCATTAAATATTATATTCAATGAAATATTATTTCTAAACATGTTTAAGAAATGGATTCTATGATAAAACAAAGATTACTAAATTCATTAATTGAAATGCTAAAAGTGTTGGAATTCTTGTAGCTAAGTAAATGTTGAATAAATAGAGATTTGAACAAAGAAGCAATGCTTCCCTTCATATTGGGGAGGATTTGCCCTTGATCCTTCCCTCTGACCCAGTTTGAAGATTGTAAATTACACTAGGCGATTTAACTCATAATCATGCACTTTATTGAATGTGATACAATACTTCCTTTCATCAACAACCAACCACACTAATCCTAATATAGACATGCTTTTTATAATAAGCGCAGTATCCTTATCACTCTAAAAGAGGACTGATTATTTGTCAATAACTAACTAATAATTAACTAATATATTTCTACGAGAATGACTTCTTGTTAAGGAGTTACAAGTTTGAAAGAACAAGTGCATGTCTGCACTTTGGATTAGATTTTGTCTTGTTAACTCCGAGTGGAGTCCTTGATTAATTCTCAGATGAGATGATTTAGTACATTTCATAGAGGATGTCAAAGCTCATGCATTTGAATCCCTTGAATAATGGTGACTACCAGTTTGTGTTGTCCATTTGTTCCACATTTTCAATCAAACTTGATGTTAAATTAGACTCTCATAATCTATGCAAGTTGCATGATGACTAGATGATAATACACATTCAATGCTCCTTTTCATCATGCAACCCATGTGTTGACTAGATCAAGATCTTCTCCTTGATGTCACAGTCATTTCCTTCCTTCATATGAGTCTTTCACTTCCATAGCATGAGTCCTATGCCAATTTTTAGGTGATTCTTGCGCTCCAAAGTGAATCTTGTGTTAATCATTAAGTGATTCTTGCACTGGGCTATATATGAGTCATGTGTTGGGCTTAAGATAGGTCCTTCATTCACATTTGATAGTGCATATACATATTTATTTCAACTCATTCAAAGAAGCATAGATAAGATGAAAATGAACAAGGTTTATGCACAAAACTTCCTTTTAAATATATTAAAGTATTAATTACAAAATACTAATATCAGTCTTAGTAAAAAATGATGAAACAAAAAAATGGGGGTTTACATAGGAATTAACAAGGCTCATCACTCCCCACACTTAAGGGATTAGCAGGTCCTTCTACTACAATAGTTTTTCATTCAGGGCTTCTAAAATCTCTGTGTAATTATACTCATTTGTGAAAGTGAGTCATGTTTCTTCTTCTTCTATATTGTAAATCCCAAAAAATTTGATTATCATTTCTCTCCATCTTTTATAGCTCTCAGTTATCTTGGTCATGTGTGTTATTCCATCTAGGAACTGGTGCTAATATCAGTGGTTGTCAAAATCTCATACCTACCCATTTTCTTGCATTTCTAGCATGATTTTACATTTATATTTTCTCTTCTTTACTGACCACCAGAGTTTAGTTGGAGATATGACCTCTTTCTTTTTCAAGACTTCTAAAAGTAATCTATAGATTTTTTGGCAAACAAAGAAAAAAATATTAAAATTTGGAAGTACATACCCCCTGAATTCAGACACACAAGTTGAGATGTTTTCTTTATATTCTCCACCAGTTGTAGGCAATAAAATTGGGCAGTATATCTCCTTAAGAATATTTTTGGTGTTGGAAGATCATGCCTCATCAAGAGGCCTACATTAATTTCTTCTTTCATATATTCTCCCCTTTGATCACACCATATGGATTTATGTCTTCAAGTGGAATTAAAATATCTTAATTGCACCCCCTACATATAATTTAAGTGGTATTTCTACTTGTTTAGGGACAAAAAATTGTGAACATAAAATTCACATAACATACTTTTCCAAACTGTATCAATTATTGATATGCTCCCATGAATTGTTTTTAATTTTCAAATTTTATATTTAGTTGAGGAGAATTCTAAAGGTTTTCCATTTAAAAAACTATTTCCTTCAGGAATAAATCATAGAAATTGGAGGGTTCTCTATAAGCAAGGGCTTGCTATACAAATGATAGAGATCAATCATGTTATCTTGGAGTATTTCCTTTTCTTATCTTAATATATTGTTCTCATATTCTACATTCCATGAGATCATAACACTGTTGTATCCATTTAACCATCCCCCTTAATGACAATAATTTGTGGAAATACAAAATATGTTTGAATCATTTGTTCAGTGGTTTCCAAAAGTCTTTGTTTTCTCCTTCTCTCTTTGTAAAAGTGCAAGTTTAGTAGCAAGTTCTTCATCTCTAAACTGTATCAATTGAATTCTATGTTATTTTTCCTATACAGTCTGTTAAAGTTGTTCGATTATTCTATCTTTATGCTCCAATGTTTATTGGATCTCTTGAACTCTATTATCCCTGTTTGTCCCAATTGAGAAATGTTGGCATGTTTTGTTTGCAAAATGAAGTTACAATTGGTTAATCATTTCTTGAGCTTGGTGTAGCTCATACTCTACTTTTAAAATGGCTAAAAATTGGGGATAAAGGTTTTAGTGTCAAGAGGTGAGCTAGCTCACCTTCAAGCATAGGTTCCTTTCCTTTGTTCAGGAAGGAATGACTCTTCAACAATGGTTGTTCTTTTCACAATGTCTTATTTCAGAAACAGGGTCTGGAGGAGATACAAAGGCATGTGGCAAAACATGAGATTTTTTGGTTTAAGGTTTGCATTGTAGTTACCGCCTCTTGTTCCTCTTGTGAGGGAAAAATTTCAATTTGGTTTTCAGTTAAAATCTTGGTTAAGGGGACCCTCTAGATGACAAATCCTTTTCCATTTGTCAGCCTAAGGATGGATTACCCATCAAAAAACCATACTATAACAGGTTCATACGGCATATTTAGGGAAATTTGAGCCCACTTCTTGAACAAAAAACGAGTAAACTATGAACATTGATGTAGAAAGCTAACCTAGCCAAAGAATAGATAGTCAAAAATCAAATTCCCACACCAGATCCTTGATGTCAGTATGTGTTATGCCCCTCCATCTCTTAGAGTCATTCTTAGAAGGCATACAAGTCATTACAAGTCAAAGTAGAGTCAAGAAAGTTAAATTGATCTTGTTCACCTTTGTTTTCCTCCAAAAGGGATATCCACATATTCACAATGAATGTAATGCTTGTAAGGAGTGTAATAGGTTAAAAGGGTTGACTAAAATTAACCATTGATATTAGGTGTAGTTATGGATGTTATGTTAACCTAAGTGTGATTCATTTTATGTCCCCATGATGTATCATTTATATGCTTGATCTCGCCACCCTGTTGCTGACAGGTTCCTACCTAGTTTTATCTTGTGAAGTTGAAGAGTCGTTAAGTATGTCACCGAGTGTTGTGTGAGCCGTGTAAGGGTTGAGCTCAATAGAGTTGTTAATGCATCAAAAGGTGGAGGAACTTGAATATAGGAGGAGGTTTTCAGTTTTTCCAACTCAATCCTCATGGAGATAGGAAATGATATGAAGGGTTGTATTATATATACCCTTATGAAAGGAGAAATCTGTTTTGGGGTGCAAGTTTTGTAATTGATCCGCAGTACCATCAAGCCATCTCTTCATGTAATTTATGAGGAGAAATTGATTTGTGTGTCAAAACTCGAACCTCTTACTCAAGGATTCTAAGGTGATTTTGTGTAAGCTTCCAAATTAGAGCTTAATTGCATGAAGGTCTTATCAATGTCCATGGATGCCCTAATTTAGGACAATTATTATAAGTGTTGGTGGCATATGTAAATTATGTTTGTAAACTACGAAACAGAGGCACACAAAGATTATACAAGTAATGATTGGAAACTAAAATCACTGATATTATGCTTAGAATCATGCAGCATTGAGAGGTTTGGTAGAATAACACATTTGTGATGAGATTTAGGTTATGAATTGGAAAGAGCTAACTGTGAAAACCACCTTGTGTAAAACCAGTTTAGTTAAAGAGTTGATAACTTCTTAATAACCAACAAAATGGGACTTGAAATTTTTATGAACCTAATATGAAACTTAGTTCAAGATGGCTATCAAACCGTTCCTTCTTGATGAGTTTGTAGAACTTTTTAATTATAATCCGGTTTTACTCAATAGGTCTAAAATGCATACCACTTGTTTGACAAAATGTCTTTCATGTTAAAATGAGTATATATCCTTTTTTTAGGACCTTCCAAGACCTGAAATCTTGCTGAAGATTCTCATGGTAGGGTAGTATATTATTTTTAGAAAAAAAATTTTTGACTATCAAACAATTTTTTGATATATTTTTGACAGTCTGGCAAGTGGGTCAGAGTGGACAGTTAAGAAGATTAAGTGATGAGAGTGCGTTAAGAAAGTTACCTTTTCCCTTTGAGTTAAGATGGCTCAGAAAATTTACACACTTCTTATAACTCCATAATGAGTTCCTAAAAATTATTAGAGTAAAGTTCTTGAAAAATTTTTAATACAAAATTTATAAGGTATTCTGGGATTTTCATAAGCTAGTAGGACCTTCAAGAGCAAAATACAAAAAGTAAGGTATGAAGAGAGTATGTGTAAAGAGTTGGAACTTGAAATTTTAGGGGCATGTTAGTATAGATATAATTTGAATCTAATGAAGCTGTTTCAGACCTTCTGGTTTTCCCTATTAACTCCAATGTACATAGTTGAACCAACTACATGGTTTTGAGAAGCATAGTGAGCAATTTTGAACAAAGGGATGAATTATAAGCAAATTTGCCATTGTCTTGAATGCATTGAATAATGGATTTAAATATGTCATGAAGTTCATGTGAAGGGACCTAGGATTCTAAGGAGTTAATTATAGAAATAATTTAGAATTTGCATCCATCTTGAACTAGAGATCTAGTTGAGAGCAAAGGGGATGAGTTAGCAAAAGACAGCAGCTTCAATACAAGGTTAGCTTGAAAGGTGAAAGAGCTATTAGATGAATAAAATTAGAAGTGAATGACAGCATTGAGTAGGGTATAGGTAATTACATCAAATTTTAATTGAGGTGAAATTTTCATTTAGGTGATACTTTACATAGTTTCACAAGATTTGAGCAATTTTGACATGTTCTTAGCCTTATAGGCTTGGATAGAAATATCCATGTTATGCAAAGATACTGTAAAGGAGATTTTTTTTATTTCTCTTGAAATTAGTAACCCAGCATGATCTTTAATTTACCTTCTATGCATCAGAAGTGGTTCTTACAAATAAGGTGAATGAGCCCTTAGAACTTTAGATATGGGGAATCGCAATGGGTTTTCTCAGTGGCAGAGGAAACAGAGTCAAACAGGACCTATGGAAGATTACCTTTATTGTGGTCTTTAGCTTGTCCATGGCGTAGGTGGATAAGAATTATTGAAAATAGTCCTAGGATAACCTCATATTGGTCCTCACAAGTGAAATATTATATGACCCATTTTTCTACATCTACCCACGGCTCATGGAGAGTACTTCTTTTGATGCCCTTGGCCTTTCCTTGTTATCAAAAAATAATTCTAGTTTTTCTTTCTTTCCCACAACAAACCTTTTAATAATTTCTGAGTAAGGAGTCCTAAAATTAACTAACTTTACCTCCTCAAGAATACCAGAAATGTGACAAATAATGGAGGAGCTCAATAATATTTTTACACCTTTTACTCTTGAGTGTCCTTCCACCATATTTTCTACAAATTCATATGTCATTCTGGGGTTGAATTCCTCATATGAAAGTATGAAATCCATCCTTCCTTCCTTCTCAAAGACCGCCATTGATTTCCTATCTGATAGAAATTTGACTGGGCTTTATGGTTCATGACGAAGCCTAACCCACATACTCTGTATGAGTAGAACTGGTAGTGGCGTAGGAAATAAAAATATTAGAGCATAGGAATGGAAATGATGATAACATAGGAATGATACGACAATGGTGAAAAATAGAGGAATGAAAATGGTTTTATATACAAACAACACCAATTGGGTAAATTTAACCAATTGAGATGAAACATCAAGAAGCTTGGAGAATAAATTGGAATGTGGAAGTGATCATTTAGGGATGTGTGAGACATTAATTGGGATATGTGATGCGTGTGGAAACATTGGAAATGGGTAGTCATCATTGCACATAAGAGTAATAATTAACATCCTATAATTAAACTTTTTTAACATTTAAAGGAGAGTAATGTCATAGATTTCAGTGATAATCATTTGTCACATCTTCTTACAACATTAGATTCTTCATTTTTCTGCAGATTATCTCAATACCTTTGTTCATAGCATGATTCCTAGGTGACCACCATTGCTGGTTTTCAGCCACCTATGTTTTATTTTCAAATATATATATTATTTCTTTATTTTTGGAAGGAATGGCCTTCATTCTATTTTTCAACCACTCCTTCATAGGAATATGGCTCCCATTTTTGGTTTTCATCCATCCCCTATTTAATCTTTTTATTGAAATATCAATTCAGCCTTGAGTTGACTTAGACAAGGAAACCTTTTCCAACTAATTCAAAGTTGAATTATCTTGTAGCATCTTCTTGAACTCTTCCTTTGATCTTATATTTTGGTATAAACTGAGTCTATGACCATTAACCATGATCATTCTTCTTTCACCATCAATTAGGATCACTTGCATGGTCCCATTATTAAAGACTTCATCAATTTGGTATCGACTCATCCATATTTTTGTAACTTCCCTTTAAAGTATTTGTATTTTGAATCAAATAGAAGAGCTAATGAGAGCAACAGTCAGGGGACAAGAAGTCCCTCCTCTTTGATGGGAGAGGTTCCCTTATTTAAAAGCAAAACTTATTTACAAATGTGCAATGCATAACTTTGATGTGGAACTTGGGTATCATGAAAGCTTTGTGAAATGAAATAGATTATCAATCACAAAAGCATAGAAGAATGAAGACAAGGAAATGAGCAGAAAAGCATTTTCCAGAATTATAGCTGACAAAATAATTCCTTATGCGTGCCAGAATACAATGAATTGGAATTGGACCATTTGTATTTGAATTACTAAGATGCAATTTGGAGGGACACACAGTTCCATAAATAACATTTACAAGAATACAAAGCTTCTTGGTATTATGCAGACAAATGATCTAATAATATTTAACAGATAGCTGCGAAATAAAGGAATCAGATGAACAAAGAAAGAAGATCCTTTTGTATTGATTGCCGTATTATTTCTTACACTTTCAGAAATAAGCCAAGTTCCCCCCTCAAAAATGGCGAGGGGAGGCCATTATATAGTTTACAAATCAGTTACCCTTGGTAACTACTTCTTTTAATTAATGCTTAGTTAAAGGGCCGCTTAATGCAAAACCCTAACTGATTACCATAAATATGAGATGAGGAAAGAAAGAAGGGAGAAAATTCAGGAGAAGAAGACAGACGTTCATGATTGAGAGGGGCCCACTGATTTTAGGATCCGCTGTCTAAATCTTTTGAATGCCTCTGCTATGTCTCTGCCACGTGGGACCGATGTGTTGGCAGTGGACTGGGTCCAAAATCTGAGGCACTTCTCCATCTCTTTGTCGAATTCGACGTGTGTATGATAATCTTTATTTGCTTCTTCAATAGCAGACTGGAGAGAGCAGATCTCCTTCATCTTTTCCTTGGAAATAGAATCCTCCTTGAACAAATTATCTTTGACAAAAGCTCTGAATTGAGCTTTGATTTCTTGCAAGGAGAGGGGTACACCAGAGGTCTCATCATGGAGGTGACAATGTATATCTTTGAAAGCAGATACCACCAAAGTCTTGAAGGCCTCACCCTTCTGCCAGCTATTTTTCAATTCTCCCAAAGCCTCCTCCAGCACCTTGATTTTCCATTCCACACTGTATACCCATGATTTTGACAAATTATCTTTTGCATCATCAAAGACCTTGCTTGCCATTAAAATATTTTCATCATCCTGCCCCATAAGGCGAAGGTCTACTATATAGCTTCTCCAGAGTTTGAGCTCTTTATCTATATTTCCAATAGTGGAGGAGAGTTTCTGTTGTAGATTATTTACCTTCTCATTGAGTTTGAAGGCTTCACTAATGAAATTCAACCCTGCAACAAGCATATCATCCACCATGGCCTCCATAGCCCTTCCATAGATGGAATATCTGTGTATATCTTTGATACTCTGGACTTCATCTTGACTGAGGATTACAGGTGGTGGAAGAGTGGTCAGTGGGGTGGGGTCTAAAACTTTATCCTTAGACAACAGTGACTTGATAAAACCTGTAAGAACCTGAGCCTGCTCTTCTAGCTGCTCTATAGTTTTTTGCCCTTTTTCTACTCTCCCAATGACCCTGGTGACTGTTTCTTGAGATTGTGAATCTCACCTTCAGGGGTGGACTCTCCCATAGGGATCCTCGAGAGCTCAAGATCAGATGCTTGCAAATCATGCTCTGGCTTGTCTACTTTGGGCTTGGCTATCTCCAGGAATTGCTGGCCCTGAGCATCAGATACTATTCTAGAGGTAGTCCTGGCCTTCTTGGTGGGAGTAGGAGGAGTAGTGCCTAATAAGGCCGCCACAGCATCAAAATTGGGTCCTGAGATTCGGGAGGAAGACTTTCTCTTCCTACTATCAACAAAAGGCTGCACCCATGCAAAAGAGGAGGAGGAAGAAGAAGGTGGGGCAAGAGGGCCGAGAGAAAGGGAACTCATGGCACTCAAAGTGTGCACTGTTGTTGCCTCCAGTTGAGATATGAGTGGAGCGCTCGGGGCTTCTGGTACAGAGGAGTCAATGGTGCTTGGAAGCTCAGTGCTTTGGACTTCTTTGTCTTTATCCATTGGGGCTTCTGGAGCACTTATGGAGGCTGGCACTTCACTCTCTTCACTTTCACTGAGAACAATAATGTTCTCTGGACCTGAGGGCAATTCTGAATGCTTCATCATGGGATCTTCTTCAACAGGCTCCTTTTTGACCTCCTTGATTTTCTTCTGATATACTTGAGTGGATGAGGAAGGAGTGGAGGATGTAGGACCTTTAGTTGAGGAGGCAGGAGGAGTCTGCACAGGTGCTTCCGAACTGGGTGTCAATGCTTCCTTCCTTGGTGTTGAAGTATCCTTGGAGGAGGACTCACCTGAATGCCTTCTAAGCTCACGGACTTTCCTATCAAACCAGATCTTGGTTCTTACTAAGACAGGGGCTAAGATTTCAGCCAGATCATCTTTCTCCTTTTTGAACCAATCCAAATCCTCCAAGGGAGTGTGTTTGATCAAGGTGTCATACTCATATGAAAACAGATCAGAATTATCATCCTGAAGCCCTTCCGGAACTTGATACAAATTAAGCTCCTGAATCAGTTGAAGAGAAAACCTGCCGTAATGTCTCCTTCTTGCCTCAAAATCATCAGCACAGTCAGCCCAATAGTCTTCTGTGTCTGCCCTATGATAGTAATTGATTTTGATGTTCTGTTCAATAAATTTCTTCAAGTCAAAACAAGTTCTTGGCTTGAAGAAATGGACAGTGATGGGAGCTAGGGCTCTTTCTATGTTTTGTGCATCTAGAGCCGTCTTGCAGGTGTAGTTTCCCAAAGATATGGGGAAGTGCAGGCCAGTAATTTTCTTATCCCTGCAGGTTCTGTGTAACTTGTCTAATTGCCTGCATATCTCGATCAAGGCCATTTTATCATTGCAAAACATAGGAAGCTTGAGAGGGGTGTTCTCATGGCCTGTAAGCCTGATATAGGAGAATTTTCTGAATTGGATGAAGTAAGCACCGTACTTTGCTATTAGGTTCATGGCTTCATCAGGAGAACCTCCTTGCAGTGTCGCTCTCCAGAAGCCTTACAATGTACATGGTGAAAGCATCATTCACCCTCCTGAAGTTGCGATTGCTAGTGTCCAGGGTGAATTGAGGGCAGTAGGCATATACAGGGTCACCCTTATGAGCATCAATGTATGTGAATCCAAACCATTGCCTTGATGCTGCTAGGGTATACATCAGGTATGAAGTCATGTAGAACTTCTTGGTTTGTTGTACATTGGACAGCTGCTCTGCTAAGTTCATGCTGATGATTTCTGCCCAGTTGATATTCTGAGTTCCTTCACACACCATGTTGATAAGGGGGCACATCCAGAAATGGAACTCGTTGGTAGAGGGTAAGCCCATGACCCGAGCTAGTAGGATTATAAAATCTGACAGCTCCTCATTGAAATCGGCATGAAACAGAACCTTGGATAGACGGGACGCCCCCTTTTTAGGGTTTTTAAGCCAAGACTTCGCCACCCTCGCCTTGTATTTCTCACTGTCCTGGTCGAAGAGGGCCTGTGCCTGGTTCTGAGAGATTACTATAGAATTTTCCATCTCAGGAATCCTTAGGGCAGTGCCAATGGCGGCAGCATCGAGCTTGGCAATGAGTTCCCCATGCACATTCGTTAGCTCACTCGAGTCGGGATTGAAATGAGCACCGCAGGCGAGTACTGTATCTGCACATTGTACTGAGATTGGGAAACCAGCGGTGAATGCCAAGCCACTATCATGAATCATTTGTGCCATAGGAGAGGGGTTCGAGTCTGTCATCCTAGTCCAGAAATCTCCCAAGTCCAGGTGACGAACTTCACTGTCCCCGATATCGGGAACGGCAGACTCGAGCGGTGAAATTTGCTCCTGACCTTGAAATTTGATCTTCATGTTGATAGCAACTCGAGAAACAAGGTCACAGTCTGGACTCTCGATGAAATTGCAGGGGGAATGGGTGCGTGCACAGAAATTTTGATTGCGAGGGTATGAGCAATAGATAGCAAGAAAGCAGTGTGCAAAAATGCGTAAGGGGGAAGCTTATTAAATAGCCGTTTAGGAGAGAGAAAGGTAATAAATGTGCATTAAATACACATCTACCAACTTGAAAAGCAAGATATTTGGGAAGAGCGGGAAAAATTAGCCCGGATGGCCTTTGGTTCATTTGGGACACGCGGGACGCGAAAGCGCGATTCGGCCGATGCGGGAAAAAGATGCACAAATGCTTTCGGGACATGAGGGACGAAAGTACGTGAAGTGCGTGATTCGGCCGATGCGGGTGAAAGGTGAACATTGAGCCTGGGTGAACTTGTGTTATTTGGGACAAAAAGTTCTGACGGGCCCGAAAGAAATGGACTTCGGGTAAAGCGGCCGATCGGCGAACAGGGAGCCCGAATGAACTTGGGACATCTGGGACAAAAATGTCTGACAGACCCGCAAATCACACAAAATGACCCAAAAACGTAGATTTTTTCAAAAATTTTGACTTTTCTCATTACCAGAACAACAGAAAAGGTGATAAACTCAAAAATTTTCAATTTTGAACTTCTCAAAAGAGGGGAAATTTTGAGGGGACAACAACTGGCTCCTTCTGGGGATGACTTGGCTAAAGTCCAAAAGAATGAGACAAGGCAAGAATCCAGAAATTCTAGGGGAAGCAGACCGGTACCTTATCCATTGGGCCACGGAGTCAAAGGAAGATCAATACAAAAGACAACGCACCAAAACAAAGAAAAGCAAGGGGAAAGACAAACGCTATACAGAATATACAAAGGACTTCCTAATCACCTATGACTTAAACAATTTCAGGTACTGCCCACTATAAGGAAGTGGGAGAGAAGAACCATCCATATAATCAAGGTAAAAAGAATTCTCACCAGCAAAGTGCCTGATCTTGAAAGGTCCGAGCCAAAGAGAATCAAACTTGCCATGGCTGCCACGAGGTTCATGCCTTTTATCCCACAACAAAACAATGTCTCCAACTTTGAAATCCCTGAACCTGGCCTTTTTATCAAACAAGACCTTTACTTTCTGTTGGTGAGCAGATATTCTATCAGCAACTTTCAACCTGTCCTCATTCAATTTGTAAAGGTACATGATCCTTTTATCCAAAGAATCATTGAAACTGGTGTCTTCAATGGCCTTCATTAGATGCAGGGCTGGTAGCTCCACTGTTACTGGCAATTGAGCTTCCACTCCATATACTACCTGAAAAGGAGACATCCCAATGGCTCTCTTAGGTGTGATCCTATCTGCCCAAAGAGCATCATAGAGTTTCTTGTGCCAGTTCCTCTGGGATTCATTAACTAATTTCCTTATTATAGCCACCAGATTTTTGTTTGTTGATTCTGCTTGTCCATTCCCCTGAGGATAATAATCTGAGGAGTGAGCCAGGGAGATGCCATATCCATAACAAAAATCCATCATCTCAGTTGAAGAAAAATTTGAAGCATTATCTGTCACTATCTTGTTTGGCACACCAAACCTCACCAAGATGTTCTCTTTGATAAAATTGCATACTACTTCTGAAGTAGTACTCTTTACTGGAATGGCTTCTACCCACTTAGTAAAATAATCTGTGGCAGTTAATACATGGGTGTTACCAGCACTAGAAGAGGGATTAAGTGTTCCAATGAAATCTAAACCCCATTGTTGAAAAGGCTCTTCGATCACAACTGGTTTAAGGGGCAAAGAGGCCAACTTGGGTCTACCCACGAAGGTCTGACAAGCTTCACATTTATCAACCCACTTTGATGCATCTCTGAACAAGGTAGGCCAGTTATATCCTGCACAAAGAATCTTATGAGCAGTGACAGTTGATGAGTAGTGCCCTCCACATGTTTGGTTATGAAAAGCTAAAAGTAGCTTCCTCTGTTGTTCCTTATCCACACATTTTAGAAACCTTCCATCCAACCCACGCTTAAACAAGGAATTCTCCCACAACACATATTGGGCTGATCTTAGCTTAACAACTCTCCTCTCTTTGGTAGTCAAATGAGAGGGACATTCTCCATATGTGAGAAAGTGTGTGATATCGGCATACCATTCATCAATTGAGCCAAGAAACAGAATGGTAGGAAGATCAACTTTATCCTCTAGTAACTCATGTCTAGCTCCCTCAGCGATGAGTTCACACAGGCCTTTTCCACGGACGAGCTTGGTTGGTCTGATGTCAATGTCATATTCTTGGACCTTGGCCACCCAGTTCCCTCTCTTGGATCCAAACTCCTGTTGTGTGAGAATGGACTTGATAGTTGTATCCGGTACAAATACTGTGGAGTGAGAGTTAAGAATGTAAAAACGAAACTGCTTGACAGCTTTAACCACTGCGAAAGCATGTTTCTCCATTATGGTGTATTTTAACTCATGATTTTTTAGAATGTAGCTCATAAATGCAATTGGGAGCTCATGATCATTAGAATCTTCTTGAGTCAAAACAGCAGCCAGGGTGTTATCTGTGGCATAACAATAGATAATAAATTCTTTGCCGAAATCTGGACATGCTAAAACAGGAGTTTTAGCAATAGCCCTTTTAATACCTTCAAAGGCTTCTTTCCCTTCAGGAGACCAACCAAACGTCTATTTTCCCTTCATCATTTGGGAGATATTCAAAGTTATCTCTGCAAATCAGGGATGAATCTTCTCAGAAAGTTAATCTTACCAAAGAAAGAGTGCACTCCCTTCTTGCTGGTTGGAAGGGGAATTTGCTGGATAGCTTGAACTCGCTCAGGATCAATTTTTATACCATCTTTGGAAACAACATGCCCCAATAATTTTCCCTCTGTGACACAAAAGACAGATTTCTTAGGATTTAAAGAGATCCCATGTTCTCTACATTTCAAAAGAACTGTTTCTAGATGCTGAAAATGATCTGCCCTTGTTTTGGAAAATACAGTCAAGTCATCAAGGTATACGACAATACACTTCCCTTTCAAACTTCCAAAGGCCAAGTCCATAGCTCTTTGAAAAGTGGCACCAGCGTTAATGAGCCCAAAAGGCATCCTTTTGTAGGCAAAGGTACCCCAAAGGGTAGTGAAGGCCATTTTTTGTTGATCTGCGGTATTAACTTCTACCTGATTATACCCTGAGAAGCCATCAAGCATAGACAACATTTCAGATCTCGTCACAGCTTGCAAAACTTGATCCATCATGGGAAAAGGATAATTATCTTTTAAGGAAGCTTGATTCAGATTCCTGAAGTCAACACAGATACGAATCTCACCATTTTTCTTTCTAACAGGCACAATATTGGCAATCCATGTTGAATGGTGGATAGGAAAAATGATTTTGGCCTTTAATAACTTCTGTATTTCCTGAAAGATGGTGTCAGCTATCTTAGGATTGTATTGCCTCTGTTTCTGTCTGAAAGGCTTAATCCCAGGTTTGAGAGGGATGAAACGCTGCATCTCTTTTGGTTGAAAAGCTTTTAAATCCTCATAGGAATAAGCAAATACATCTTTATACTTCCTTAAAAGATTAATTACTTTCCTCTTTTCTTCTGGTGTGCAACATTTTCCAATGTTCATGAGTTTAGGGTCAGTAGAACTCCCAATATTAATTTTATCATATTCAGCTGATTGTTGTGGTCCAGTAGAAGCTTTAAACTTCACATACCTGTCATGTTTGTCAAACAATTCTTCTAAACTCACCAATCCCTTTGGAATCTTGTTCCCTTTGAGTTTGATACATCCATCTTGATCCATCTCTTCTTCATTGACATCTTCTTTATTGGAGGGCACACTTTCACAAGGAAAATTGTCACTTCCTTCAAAGTACAACTGTTCAAAGTTATCCTTGAGTTCTAAGAAAGAAAGCAGATGTTGATCATCATTGAAAACTTGCCAGTTACTTGCATTATCAGGTACACTGGGCCTATGGATCATCTCAATGGTAAACTTATCTTGAGAGAAGTCAGGATGAGGTATCAGCAATGACCCCGAGACTGCTAGTGAATCAGCCCTGGTGTTCTCCTCCCTAGGCACTGCTTCGATGGAGAAGGCGTCAAGAAATTCAATAGAGTCCCAAACCTGATTCCTATAATGTTTCAATCTTCTATTTTTTACCTGGAAAAGGTTTCTAACTTGCTTGACAATCAGCTCTGCATCTCCACGAGCTAGAAGATTCTTCACACCCTTTTCTTTTGCCACATGGAGCCCAAGAATGAGAGCTTCATACTCTGTTGTATTATTAGTATTTTCAAATTGCAACTTGAATGAGAAAGGATAGACCTTTCCCGCGGGAGACACCAATACTACACCAGCTCCAGAACCAGCTGAGGAACAACTTCCATCAAACTCTAATATCCAAACACCATTAGAATCCTCAAGTGATCTTTTAGGGAGTTGGATTTCCTCTAGAGACATAATCATATAGTTACCATGCCCCTTATCCTCATAAAGTATTTGTGCTTTGGGATCGTCTGTTTTTTGTACGATATACTCAGATTGCTTCTCAGGCAACAACTTCTTCATTTTCCCATTAACAGGTATGAGGGCATGTGACCAATCCATTTGAATTTCTCCACCCACATCCTTACAGAAGTTCCTACTTAGCAGCATCCCATATGAAGGAGGAATCTGCTACTAGGATAGTAGCTAAAACCTTCTTCTCAGGAAAGGTAGCAAAAGCTACTTGTGCATCTTTAATTCTTCTGACCAGGGGCACTTCCTTACTCTCCATGGAATAACAAGACCCGTAAGTGCATGTGAGAGTTAGGCCTAAGGCATGGGCTACTTTAGTAGGCATTACATTGTCTGATGCCCCTGAGTCTATGACGCAATTGCTAAGTCTATGACCAGCTATAAGGAAGGTCACATAGAATGGTTTGATCTTGTCATTGGGTGAGGTGACAGTGGCTACCAGATTGGGTTGTGGTAGAAGATGGAGTGGGTAAAAGGCCTTTAGAGGTAGTTTTGGAATGGGAATTGACAAAGTGGATCATTTTAGCAAAAGCCTTGGGATGGGTTTGATAATACTCAGCCTCTGAGATTTAAACCTTGGTCCTTTTCAGGTGATCAATGATATCGAAAGACCCAGAAGTGGATGAGCTATCCTCACTTGGGACCTTAGGCTTATCAGTCTTAGGAGTTGAAAAAGAAGTAACCTTAGTAGCAGAATTGACAGGACTCACCTTGGGTGTGGATGCAATGGGGATAGGAAATCCTCTTTTTGCAATTACAGGAATAGTCGTTGGATGTTCCTTGGATCTTTTGGCCGGCTGCATCACTTTCTCCTTTTTGTTTTTCTGCTCTCGAGTCATGACAGTGTATGATTCACTATTCATGTCCACCACTACCTCGTCATAATCATCTTCTTCGTCGATGCCTTCAGTAGTGAAGAAATTAACTCGAGATCCCTCAAGTTCTTCTATTTCTTCATCAACCTCTTCAACAAATTCTTCACAGTCTTCACTAACCTCTTCATCCTCCGGCTCTTCAACTTCACAGGTCACATTAACAGGGACTTTAATAGGTGGTCCTTCAAGTGCTAGCCTTGTCTCAGAAGCAGGAAGATGATTTCTGGGCTGAAAATTCCTCCTTGGAACATCTACATAAGGGGTGTGCTGGGCCAATTGTTTCTTAATTGTGATGAGATCATTTGCAAGTTTTTGTACTAATGGATCAGTATTAGGCCCAGGAGTGGAAGAGGAGGAAGGGAAAGACCTAGATTTAGAAGGATCTCTTCTCAACTTCCCTGACATGATTAAATCATCTTCGACACTAACAACAAGAGTTTGATCTTTAGCCAACGTTGCAAGATTAGCTCTTCTCAATGCATAACTAACTTCAGGCAATTGGGCATTCAGGAAGAAGCATTTTTGAATTTGATCTATAGGTTGAGTGTCTGGTGGAATTTTTTGAATCAACTTTTTGAATCGAGCCACAAATTCTCTCATGGGCTCTTTGTGATTCTTTCTTTATTTGAGAAATTTGGGCCAGCAAAGCATGCACGTCTTCTGCCGGTTTGAAATGATTCTCAAACCTAGCTCTCATTGTGTTCCAACTAGTGATAGCTCTGGAGGAAGGTGATAGAACCAATCAGCCGCATTATCTTGTAAAGTCTCAAAAAAAATCCTTACGGAGACGTCTTCATGTTCAACTCCCAGAACTCCACATGCAACTATGAAGGCCGCGATATGTTCATCAGGATGTACCTTGCCATCACCTTTGAACTTGGGAAATTTCTTCTGGTTACCTCTGGGTAACTCATGTAAAGGCTGAGGAAGGGCAAGAGGCCCAACACGATGGCCCCAAGGCAATGGTATTGCCATTCTTGGAAAAATGGCTTGAAGGGGAACTGAAATGCCAACAAGAATCAGAGCTCGGAGATTAGGACTGAGTTGCTCTGAAGGAATACCACCCGTAGGGGTTCTATTTTTGACAGGAGGAGTGCTTGTTGAATGAGCTTTTCTATTTCTTCTTGCTGAAGGGAAAGGAAAACCCTGTTGTTCCAAAAGCTGAAACTGAGAATCTTCAATACCAAGGGCCCTTCTCCCTCGAGTAAAACATGGAGTCACCAGATCAAGAATGATCGATAAATGGTTAAGGAACTGGAAAACGATTCCCCAGCGGAGTCGCCAAAAACTGTTGGTCATCAAAAGAAGAACCTAATGAGAGCAATAGTCAGGGGACAAGAAGTCCCTCCTCTTTGATGGGAGAGGTTCCCTTATTTAAAAGCAAAACTTATTTACAAATGTACAACGCATAACTTGGATGGAAAACTTGGCTTATTTATGAAAGTGTAAGAAATAATACGGCAATCAATACAAAAGGATCTTCTTTCTTTGTTCATCTGATTCCTTTATTTCACAGCTATCTGTTAAATATTATTAGATCATTTGTCTACATAATACCAAGAAGCTTTGTATTCTTGTAGATGTTATTTATGGAACTGTGTGTCCCTCCAAATTGCATCTTAGTAATTCAAATACAAATGGTCCAATTCCAATTCATTGTATTCTGGCACGCATAAGGAATTATTTTGTCAGCTATAATTCTGGAAAATGCTTTTCTGCTCATTTCCTTGTCTTCATTCTGCTATGCTTTTGTGATTGATAATCTATTTCATTTCACAAAGCTTTCATGATACCCAAGTTCCACCTCAAAGTTATGCGTTGTACATTTGTAAATAAGTTTTTCTTTTAAATAAGGGAACCTCTCCCATCAAAGAGGAGGGACTTGTTGTCCCCTGACTGTTGCTCTCATTAGGATCTTCTTTTGACGACCAACAATTCCCATAGACCAAATCATATGGAGTGAATCATGTGGTTGAATTACAAGTGGTGTTGTAGGCCCATACTACCTATGGTAATTTCTTAACCCAATTCTTGATTGAGAGATCTATTGTTTTAGTTAAAATGTTCTCTAATTCCATATTAGCAACTTCAACTTGACCATTAAAATGAGGGTGGTATGGAGATGATTTCTTGTGCCTTAGCTAATATGTTTCCATAAAATAAATGACTCCATTTGACATGAATTATGGTCCTTAATCTGAAACAATTGATCTTATTGCTCCAAATCACTGGGAAATGTGTTCATACAAGAAGTATGCTACTGTATCATCCCTTTCATATTAGAGGGTGTGTACCTCAACCTACTTTGTAATATATTCTATAAAAACCAAGATGTACTCCTTTACTTGAGAAGATGGGTCAATTAGTCTAATGAAATTCAATCCCTACTTTTCAAATGGATCCAGAACTACTTGAGGTTGAAGTGGTATCTTAGCTGTAAGTGTTGGCTTTCCCATCTATTGACATTGATCACATTTCCACACATAGTGTTTGAAATCATTATGCAAAGAATGCAAATAGTACCCATCTCCCATAACTTTGTGGATTTTTCTTTTGACTGAGTAATGCCCCCTGATGGTTTATCATGACATGCTCTGAGTATATCAAAGATCTCATCATTAGCTATACACCTGCGTAATACATGATCAAGTCCATATTTGAAAAGCATTCCATTAAATCATGCATACATCACATTTTTTTTAATTAATATTTTTCTTTGTTTATGTGTGAGGAAAGATGATGGGTGTCGTTATTCCCTTCATTTAATTAACTTCTTGTTGATGTCATATTCAAACCAATGGGTGTGTCTAAAGCTATATGTAACAAGAGTAATCCTATTGATCTAGTACTTGACTGTAGTTATTTTTATATTTTCTGGGGGATCTTTTCAATGTCTTAAGGACTTCTTGGTAAAAACCTTATTTAAATCATACTATGAAAAATTTGCTAAAAGGAAACACACTTTGCAGAATGGAAATAAACACACTTGCTTTTGGAAATAAACACACTTGCTTGTGGAAGTAAATACACTTTCTTTTGGAAATAAACACACACAACTTAGAGTGCTTTAAAAATGGTTGTAAAAAATAAGAAACTATCTAGACACCTGCATGAACGAGTATACAACAGAGTTTAACTAGAAGAATTAAAAGTGATACAAAATTAATAGATATAAACTATTTTCTTAGGAAATATAAATACCAAATAGATGAATATCCTGGTCCTTGGGGGAGTGGGCCCTTGCTCCTCCTTGAATCAAGATTTAACAACTTAGAATTATC
This sequence comes from Taxus chinensis, assembly GCA_019776745.2. Taxonomy (NCBI): domain Eukaryota; kingdom Viridiplantae; phylum Streptophyta; class Pinopsida; order Cupressales; family Taxaceae; genus Taxus; species Taxus chinensis. The sequence goes on along the minus strand of JAHRHJ020003605.1, from coordinate 33,888 downwards.
TCAAACAGGAATGGCTATTTATTGATAAAACATTCGGTATTACAAAACGTACTAGATTTTTGTACTTATTCTATATCTATCTTCTATGTTCTATATATCTATTTCATATATTTATCTACTACAAGTCTGCTTATATATACATTTACAATCATAATTGTCTCTACGATTCTGATGAAATCAAATCGTGCCAAAAATAGATGTTGACTCGGATTATGGCTAATTAGATAGGTGTAAGATAACTATCCCTAGATCTACGTTCAAAAATCTTCTCATCCTTTCCTGATTGAAAGGGTCATTGATGCCAAATCTCCAGATGTGGTTAGAATAGATAAACTTCCACCGGTTCTAGAACTTCAGAGAAGTTCCAAAACCATAGGAAATCATTAAGGATCAAAACCGTGAGAGTTCCGGAGCTATACCCAAGAGTTTCAGAACTAAGTCCAAAATTTTTGGAACTAAATACTGGAGTTCCGGAACTAGATACTGACTCTGTAATGGAGTTCTAGAACCAGCTTGGAAGTTTTAGAACTAAGTTGTATTGGAACAAATGCTACCAAAAACATGTTGAACGCTACATACTTCATTTCTTCGACTGATTAGACCTGCTTTATTACAAAAAATTATTTCAAACACACACTTCATAAAAAATTTCAAAGATTTTAAACGTTAGAATCACAATCAATCAAAAGACAAACAATTACATCATAACTCATATTAGATCAAATAAAAGCCACAAAATGCAATCAAACTTAATAAAAAGGAGAGTAAGATGAGATCATATATTATACATTTAACGGGCATATTCTAGCGTCATCATTTCCCCCAAACTTACTTGTTTGTAAGTCCCTTTACAAACTTCATTCTTAAAAAGTGGGGTTATATGTTCTACATTCCATTTGATTGCTCAGATCAAATGGCTGAAACTGGATCTTCCAATGCTTAAACTTAGAGGTATTGTACCCTGCCCCTGCTTCTATTTTCCTCTGCCACTCTTCAAATTTAATAGGATCTCGAGGTTCTCTTTTTTGCCAAGGAGACATGGGGGTGAGAAGTAGAGGGGGCCTTGTTCACATTACCATCCATATTTTCCCATAGGTCTCATTGATCTGAGGAATTATTGTGCATAACACTTTTTCTCTTTTTAAACTTGAGATCAGATTTGCAGGGGATATTACTTCCCTTCTTCTCAAGGAAACAGTAAGAAGTTCCCACCTTTTTAAGCATCCTTCATAAATATCTTCAAACTTCTCCTCCTCATAGGAGGTAAAGGTATCAATACTCTTTTATAAGCTGGCAAAATAATGTGTCTAAAATCATTCATCAAAGGCATGAGGAAGGAAGAAGGTTTACCATAGTGAGCTCTCATGCAGAGACCAATTGAGCTAGCTTTCAATAAAAACTCAGATTCCCTTTCCTTCCATGAAATTTGGTTTTGTAGAACAGAGACAAATGCATTGAGCTGACTTTCCCCCACATACAAATTGATCATAAATCCTGTGTTTTTCTCTAGTATCAAATTACAAAGATAGAATTCACATAAAAGATTTTTCTGCTCAGGACTGGCTAAAGAATAAGATGTCATGAATTTAGATTCATGTGGAAGTCCACATGCAATCCTTGACACCTGACAGTGAATGAATTGTTCTTCTAAAAACACACTATAGGTAGGAGAGGGCCTCCCACAAGCAAGCAATTTTTCACTCATAATGCACACCATATGAATTTTTGCAAGACATTTATATTTGTTTCCTTCTTCCTTATAAAAATTTTCTTCCCACTCTTTTCTTGCCTTCTTTCCTGCTTCCATCTTGGTCTTCAAATATTCATTTGATGTTTTTGTAGTGCCCACTTCCCTTTGACACCTTTTGATACTGATCATGATATTATCAACTATATTATGGACATTATTATAGTTTTGATTTAGTACGATGTTAGATATTTGATCATGGACTATTGTTGACTTTGATTCTAATATGATGCATGCTGATTATTAGAGGCTTTTTATATGTTGATGATGATATATTCTTTGACATGGGTATATGATGGATTTTATTTGAATTTGTGATATTTGGATATTGGAGTAGACCTAGAAATGGAAAATTATTAGATGATGATATAGTTGTTGATAAAACTATAATGATATTGTTAGATTGATTTGATGTTGTTGTGATTCATATATCTAGATGATTTTGGAAATTTAATTATATTTATATTATTTTGGATAGTCTGATATGGCCACGAGGCTGAAGGAGGTATTTGTGTTTTGCAGGTTAAAATATCACAACAAACATAGGAGGATTAGAGACCAACCATATTGGAATTCTAGATGAATTCAACAAGGTCACCATGGCAACTAGTTTTATGTGTGTGTGTGTGTTTGTTAGTGTTAGGGATTCCTGTGGGGGGGATCACCTTTAAATGTGACCAAGGGATTTTATGTTTTTCTTTTATTTTGGTTCCTTTGTTATGTTTGCATGTGTTTATTTTGTGATGCTTTTGCCCTTTCATTATTTATTAAATGGTGTGTAAATATTGTGAGTAATCATATTGTTTAGTTAATTAATTAAAAGATTTCATAAGAATGTAATTAATAGAGTTGTTGGCCAAGTTTTAAAGTGTTGTAAAAATGTGTAAGTAATGTGTAAGTAATATATAAGTGATGTGTAAGTTAACTTTTGAGTGTGAAACACTCCACCTTCTTGGAAATTCGAATTTGTCCTTGGAGGCTGATTTTGGAGGCTTGTGGGACAAGTTAAACTTGTCCCACACCTCTTAAATTTACATACCAACCTTGACTATGGTTGGAGAGTTAAAATTAGACTTTTATAATGTATTTTGGGAAGACAAATTGTAGGTTTTAATTACACTTTTCTTGCATGATTTAATTTCAGTCCTTTGGGGTGTGGGTTGGATTTGAGTGTATAAGTAAACTGTCATATTATTCACCCACCTATTGATTATGCATTGGATAGTGAAGTTGAATTTTGTGTTGGAGTTGAGGATGTGTGAAGTGGCATCCTACATGGATCCACCTCACCCTCTTCTCTTACCTCTTCTATAAAATTCAAATTTTTTGCCTTCTTTTGGGTTGCTTCACTTTGGAGACTTCATTTTTAGGTAAATTTTCTTGTTGTTTTGGGAGTTGTTGCTTTGAAGGAGTTTTGGAAAAATTGTTGCATACTTGTGCTTGGCTGTGTTTGGATTGCTTGCATTGGGATAGAGCTTGTTGTTTTGAATTTGGAATAACTCCATCATGGAGAGGTAAGAGCTTGGCTCTTGGAAATGCTCTTCTTCCCTTTTATGAATATGTAAATGCTAGTATGTTTGTTATTGTTGTGGGCTATTGGGTAGATGGCCTAGGAATGGTGTAGGATAAGACTATGGGGTTATTTTTTTCGGAGGCACAAGTGGTTTTAGGGAGGTATAAGGGTGGAGGGAGTTGGGAATTTGGGTTCCACCTTACAAAGAAATATCTTGCATTTCTATACTTGTTATGGGGTGCCATAAGAGATTGGGGGATATATAAGAAAATGTGAGGGATAAGGGGTACTTGGGGGAGGCATAAGGGCATGACAGGGTTTGATATGATATTCAAAACTGGAAGAATGAGAAGAATGTATGTTGTTATTCTAGAGTTGAGCAAAGACAGTTTGACAGTCCCTTGTGAAATGAAATTTCATTGTAACCTTCCCACTTGAAGTGGATGATCTTGTAAATGTTTGTAATGGAAAGATGTTGTACAGATTTGCAAGTGAAATTTGAAATATAAAAGAGTTATACTCTATATTCTGTTTAGAAAAAATGTGAAAGAATGATATTGTTTTGTATACTGTATTTTGAAATCAAATGGAAAGGAGGTTGTATGAGTTTCATTGGAATTAATGGAAATCTTTACCTTGTTCATATGATATTCTTCCATTAGAAATTTGTGTTTATCATGCACTAGGAAGTCCCTGTTTTGAAAGTGGAAATGTGAAACATGTGAAAAGAAAATATATTATTTTGCTTATGTTCAATAAATGATTCTGGAAGGAATAAAAGAAAGAAGATGTAAAATTACGTTTTGAAGTAAATAAATGAATGTAATACTTTTCTCAAATTGCATTGCTATATTGAAACTGATTATTTCAATGTATTGAAATCTCTGCTTGAAAGAAGTAAATGCGTATGAAGGAAAGTGCAGAACTCTATCTTTGAAATGTGAAAAAATTTGAAATCAGAATTGCATTTGGTCTTGAATAGTTTGATTTGAATCAACTAAAATATGTTAGCTTGGAATTGGAATGCATTCTAAATACTTGGAAGAAGATAGTGACAATTAGACCCATCAAAATTTGATGCCTGTTATTTGTAATTTTAAAACTAGCAATTAATTAAACCAAAAATGTATAGTTCGAACCTGTAAGCAAGAAATAACAATGAAACAACAAAATTGAACGTGCCAGGGTATAAAAAAATTCAAATAGACAAAAAAACTTAAGGAAATATCTCAAAACTTAGCAAAATCAGTCTCAAACCATTTTGCAGTCATTTTCTATCAAGAAACAAAAATGTTCAAATTTCAAATCAATCAGACAAATAGAACCTTGAATGCTTCCTTGAATTCATATAGGAACAATTCTCCATGTATATTTGACCTGTTGAGAGAGGAAGAAGATAAAATTGAAAAAATCTAACAAGTTAAAAATTACCAGCTCGTACTGTAAAATCCTACAGGCTGTTTTCTTAAAATTGACCCATTAAAATTTATCAAAACCTAAAATTAATAATCTCTGTGCAAAGAGGATGTTGAGAGATTTCCAAAAAGTCCTTGTTTGTCCAAAACTGAGCTCTCTATCAAAATTTATGGCCTTCTAAAGTTTTCTTCATTTAGTGTTAAAATTTTGGAAAAAAAAATTCTTGGTGGGCCTGTGGCCCAAAATTTTCCCTTAAGCACTTAAGAAAATTTTTGGGAAATTTTTTAAAATTTTCCCCACTAGTCCACAAGCCTGTAGCCAATTAGATTCTGCCATGTGGCACCATGAGGTGTCAGCAGAGGGATGAATCCCCTTTTTAACTTAGTGCTTTCGGAAAATTTTGGGAAAATTTTCCAACTTTTCCTTGCCGGCCCGCAACCAATCAAGTGATGCCACGTGGCATCACGAGGCATCAACAGAGGAACAAGTTCCCTTTTGTCTTTCACGTCTCAATTTTTTTTTGATAATTTTCTGAGTTTTCCACCCTGTTCTACTGGCCCGCAGCCAATCAGGGGCTATCACGTGGCATTGCGAGGTGCCGGCAGAGGCACGGGTCTCTGTACTCTCTTAGCCTTTCAGGGCATTATGTCAATCTTCTCACCACTGCCTCACTTTCCCCATGATGACTCAAGAGATGCCATGTGTACTTTACAGATTCACAGGAGTGCAGGTGCAAAGCTGACTTTCATCCCACGCAGGAGAATTTACCAAATGTCTCCCACCACCCCGCCTTTCCCCGCGCTGCCTTAGGGAGCGCCACGTGTCCCTTGTGGACTTAAGGTCCCACGAGAGCGTAGGTGCAAATGTAATTTTTTCCCACAAGGGAAAGAATTTTCTCAAGGTCTCCCCATAGCCCGCCAACCACCCTTTGGGCAAGTTTTCACCCCTGGGCCCGCAGACCCGCTCTTGGGGGAAATTTTTCACCCAAAGGCTCGTCAGCCCATAACTTGAAAAATATGAGGAGTTAGGAGGACTTCTTTATATCAATGGAAAGGTGAGGAAACTTCCTATCCAACGAAAAATGATTTAGGAAAATTTTAATGCATTAATTTATAGAAAAATAAAGTTGAAACTTTAATCCTGTTAAGGAGTGGGTATGGTGGGGATTTTCCCCCTGAACCTAATTAAAAACTTCTTACCCTAAATTTTGAACCTTGTGACCTCTAATAATTGTTAATAGAATAAAAGTATGTTCTAGTGGATTATAATTGTTCTAGAAACTTGTTAGTTACAAATTTTGTCTTGTAACCTGGTTTAGATTCCTTTAATCAGAAAAAATTATTCCATAATTTTTTTTCTAACCCACCCTAAGTTGTTTCTTGGGTCTCAAGTGGGTTTAGGATTGTTTAGTGGGCATCACATTTTTAGCTTCTCTGAGTTCCCTGTAAGTTTCATTCCATAGTTTTTTGAGTGGAAAATAAGTTAACTCAGTCTGTGCAGAGACTGTGGACACAACATTCTATTTTCTGGAAGTTTGACATTCTTTCTCTTTCTCTATCAAATATTTTTTAATTACTGATAATTCCTCAGTCCTAGACTGCAAGCTAAGTTGTTTAGCTCTCCAATGAGCATTTCCCTCTGGTTCTAATTTGAGTTTGAGGAAATCCAATTCCTCATCCTTTTCTCTTGATAATGAGCTCTTGCTCTAGATAAGAACAAAGTCTGTTTAACCTGATGTTTTTCTTCTTCCTCTGAAATTATCTTGGGGAGTTGAGCATTATTCTTCTATAAAAGGAAATTTACCTTTTCATCTCCAGGATGCCAATTCTTCTTCTTCATGTGATAATGCTGATGGTTCAGCCAATTATTGAAAATCATGCTCCCTCAAGTCTCTCATCTCCTTTTTCCATCTCAACTTGGCTTGGTTCAGGAGGAGTCATGGCCATGCTACCAAAAATATCAGCAACTTCTTTTTCCATCTTTTCTTGTTTACTCATTCCCTCTGGGATTTCTCTTGACCTCTTATGAATTTTCCTTCTTTGGGGAATTTCAACATGCCCAGTGGTGGATTTCCTCCTAGAGCTTCTTCTTAATTTTGTTTCTTGCTCTTGCATGAGTGAACTATCACCATCAAAGACAGATATTAGCTCCCCTATAGCTGCTGCAAAAGAAGGAATTTCCTTCAAAGGCACAAAATGTTCTACTATTTTGATCTTTTTCACAGATCTTCTTCTTTTTGGTATATTCTCTCTTCCCACTTCCTTCTGTTCTTCTGCAGGGGCCTCAATTTCCAAATTAGTTGAAGGAGAAAAATGGAGTTGGTATTATCCTCCTGATAATATCGAAATTTTTCTTAAACTTGCCAAGAAACTTTTCCCAAATTTCTTCTCACATTTTTCTTTGATAAAAAATGGTGCTGGCATACCAAATGAACTAACCTGTGATACCTGATTGTCCCAACACCCCAGGAATACCTCTAGGCCATGGTATGGATATAATTAAAAATAAACTATGGAAGGTGTTACTATGTATTCTAGTTTTGTGGCTCCATATCTCATATATATGAGCATCTTCAAGGCTTCTTTTCCTACGGACCCAAATTGACCATCACCGGTTAAATACTTCACTATTCCAAAATGATAACCTATCAAAGGGTTTGGGAAAATTGGCCCTTTTGACCCCTTTTATGATTTTATTTGTGTTATAAATGTATTGGGGTTCATTTTCCCCTTCCTGTAGTAGGGTTTCAACTAGTTATTACAAGGTCCCTTTGGCAGGATGTGAGACATGCATAATTAGCACCCCCCGACACATTACTTATTGTATTCATAGAAAAAGGAATAAAAATATTTCTAACCTTTGTCCTGGATTGCTCTAGGTTTATGACGAATTCTCTTACTAATACATCGTCATGACTTTGAAATTTTTTTTCAGGAACTCTAGCCATCCTTCCTGCTCAAATATAGATGCCACATCTTCATCCGTGAGAAGTTGGGAATCATCCTCAGGTTCCAATTTCTTTTTAATCCCCATATCGACTCAAATTTGATTTCCTTTGATTATGTGAAAATCAGCTACATGGCTTCTTGCTTAGCTACGGAACTGACGATTTTAGCTACGGAACACAACCCTAATTCGCTACTTCTCCCTCAAAAATTCTTTGGAACTATTTCAATTTGTTGATTTTGCACTAATGATTACTCATGATAACTATGCCGCCACTTATTCCATCTAAATCATCTTCATGATCAGTCATTTTTAATCATAATGTATAAATAGATGACTCATCATACCAACTTTTAAATCAAGTCTAATCCCACATGCAAACTTTTAATCTAACTTAAATAAATTAAAAGATATAATTATCATCCTTGATGATGTAATCCTTTTGTTATGATGACTCATCATTCCTTCAAGTGGAACAAAAAATGGTTAGAAAAGAAACTTGGAATTCCCTTTTATTTGAATTAGCCATTTGAGGAGATCAACCGCTCTTGCTAGTTTTCAATTGACCTCTAAGAGAATTTTTTATTATTTATTTATTTATTTGGGGAAGAGAACACCATTTACTGGGCTCTTCCATATGATCAAATTCTTTATCTTCTTCAATCTTCCTCAAGAATTCATCCTTAGTAGGAGGCTTCCCATAGATTTTTAGCCTATGTCCATTGACCAAGAGTGTTCTTCTCCTTGCCATCAATGGGAAGTAACTGAATAGAACCATTGTCAAATATCTTCTCAATCTGATAGGGTCCCAACCATCTGGTTCTCAATTTTCCCTTGAATTGTTGGCACTTAGAATCAAACAACAATGCCCAGTATCCTACTTTGAATTACCTTTTCTTGATATGTGTGTCATGTCATTACTTTCTTTGATCTTGAATGATCTCTGTCTGCTGAAGTGCTTCCATCCTCAATTCATCCAATTCATTGAGTTAAAGGATTATTTCATTTTGAGCTGCATCCAACTCAGTACCCACCTTAACTGTTGTCCTCAATATTTGTAGTTCAAACTCAATGGGAAAAAAGGGATTTTCCCATAGACTAACTCATATGGTGAAAACCATGTTGTAGTTTTCCAAGTTGTATTATAAGCCTAGACAACTTCAGGTAGTCTCTTTACCCAATCTTTTCTCTCAGCTTCAACTGTTTTGGTAAGGATGTTTTCCAAATCTTTGTTTGTTACTTCATCTTGTCCATTTGATTGTGAGTGATAAGGAGATGACTTCCTATGATTTATTTGGTAATAAATTGTGAAAGATTGGATCATATTAGACATAAATTGTGGTCCTTGATATGAAACTATGCTCCTTGGCACTCCAAAATTTACCATAATTTTGTGCTAAAGGAAATCAACAACTGCTTCTTCAGTGGCATTTGTCAGTACCTACAGTTCTGTCCATTTTGTCACATAGTTAGTACACACAAGAATATATTCCTTTCCTTGTGAAGGAGGATTAAAGGGACCAAAAAAAATCCACTCCCCATCTCTCAAATGGTTTAATCACTACTTGAGGTTTGAAGAGGCATTTCATTGGTGAAAGGTTGGCTGTCTCATCCTTTGACAAGGATCACACCACTTGATATATATTTTCACATCCTTGTACAGAGATGGCCAATAATAACCAGTGCCAAGTATCTTATGAGCTGTTATTTTCAATGAATAGTGTCCTCCACTTGGTTCATCATGACATGCTCTGAGGATGTCAAAGATTTCATCTTCTCTTACACACCTGCGTAAAACCAAATCAGGACCACATTTAAATAGCATTCTATTTAACCATTTAAATTGTGCACTGGTTTTGATTAACTTCTTTATTTGTTTCTTAGTGAAAGAAGGAGGAAACTTCCCTGTCGCAAGATAATTTGTCATATCAGTAAACCATGGTGTAACTATTGAAATAGGAAACAATTGTTCATCTGGAAAGTTATCCTTGACTTGATCTTGCTCCCCTTTAGTGGTTAGTCTTCACAAAAAATCAGCTACCACATTAGATTTACCTTGATTTTCCATAATAGTAATATAAAATTCTTGTAAAAGTAATAACCATCTAATTATTCTTCCTCCAACCACTGGTTTGTTCAGTAAATATTTAATTGTTGAATGATCTGCGTGTACAAATATTTTGTACCCTGTAATGTAATGTCTGAATTTATTGAGTGCATAAATCACAGTAAGAAATTCTTTTTCAGTGGTGGTGATATTATTTTCAATGGGAGTAAGATTTTTATTGAGATAATAAATAGCATACATTTTCCCTTCTTCATCTTTTTGTCCCAAAAATGCACCAATCGAATTATTTGAGGCATCTGTTTGGATATGAAATGGATTTTCTGAATTAGGTCCTCTCTATATTGGTCCAGTGATTAATTTTTCTTTAATTTCTTCAAAAGCATGCTAACATCATTCATCCCAAAGGAATTCATAGTCCTTGGTTAGAAAATTAAACATGGGGGTAGAAATTTTACTAAAATATTTGATAAAATGCCTATAGTACCTAGCATATCCTAAAAATGACTTGATATTTGTGGGGGTCTGAGGAATAGGTAAATCTGAAATGATCCTAATTTTTTTTTTGATCAACCTGAATTCATCTTTTTGAAATATGGTGTACTAATACAATCCCCTCATCAACCATCATTAAACTCTTTTCATGAATAAGAGATACATTGTGTTGTTCACATCTTGTTAACACTCTATCCAGATTTCTCAAAGCATCATCAAATGTATCTCTATGTACAATGAATTCATCCATATATACCTCTACACAATCATTTGTTAGATCAACAAAGATTGCAAGTACAACTCTCTGGAAAGTTGTAGGAATATTTCATAAGCCAAATGGTAACACCTTATAGGAAAAGGTACCCCATGGACATGTAAATGTAGTTTTTTCCTGATCTTCAGCAGCAACTTTGATTTGATTATATCCACTAAATCCATCCAAGAAGGAAAAGTACTGTTTACCTGAAAGGTTATCTAGGACTTGATCTATGAATGGTAAGGGAAAATAATCTCTCAGTGTGGCTTTGTTCAGTTCCCTATAGTCAACATATATTATCCATTTTCCATTCTTTTTAGGAACAATTATGAGAGATACCCATGACAGATCTATGGATAGACGAGCCAACAGTGTGCAGGGCTTAGCCCCTCTTTGAGACAGCAAAGCGAAACTGGTTTATTGCTATTTCTACTAGCAGGAACCTATGCAAGTCTCACAGATTCTGCCTTCGGGGGTTGGGATCTCATCCCAGTAGAGTGTTTCAGGCTGCGAAAAGAAAGGAATGAAAGAGGGAGAAGAGAAAGAACAGATCCGAAGGAAGAAAAGAAATGAATTCCAAAGCAGAAAGGTCAGAAGATTTATGTTTTTAGTTTGGTAGTAAACAGAGCCAAACCTACTTGCATAAATAAACAAAGCAATACTGATGAGCAAATGACAGAAAAGTAGATATGAATCCAACAGATTAAACACATACAGATCTAACGTAAGAAAGATCTAATGTATAACACAGCTATTGAGCACAAAGTCTGAATAATTGTATTACTGTTCTCTTCTGTTACAAGAAAGCTCAAAGTCTTTCTCTCCTCACTTCTATTTCTATCTAAAAAATGTTCACCCTGAATACAACAAGTATTCCCATATTTATAGAAGATGAGGGAGAGAGAAGGCAAAATGGAGCCAACCACTTATTTACAAAGATATTTACAAAATATCTAAAAGTCATGTTGACTTTGACAACTTGGTGGATGACATCATCCCATGATGCAACATGGATGATGTCATCATTTGTATCAACACATTTTAGACATTTCAAAAAGAAAGTCGGAGAATAGAGAGAAGAAGAAGAAGAAGAAGAAGAAGAAGAAGAAGCTACTCATCATCATCATCCTGCGGCCGAAAAGGGGTTGCCTGTTTCTGATGCTGCTCAGGTGATGATATGTGGAACTGAGCGCGGTATTCCAAAAACTTGCTAATCATCGGCCCAAATTGATCCTGTGATGGATCCTTGTGCCGTTCACTGATTGCTTCGCAAGTCTCCCGCTCGTCTATGAGCTTTTCTGGGAGTTTGGAATAATCTTTCTCCGCCTCGATAAGGAACCCGATGAAGTCCCTACAGGCCAGTAGGTTGTTGATAGATTCAGTGTCGAATGTGACCTCTGGCCCTGTCCCTTGAGAAGCTATCTCCTTGAAGATCCGGATAGTGTCATCAGCTGATCTCAAGGTAAGGGAAGGAGTGAGCAACCCTGGAGTCATGGCGAGAACAATTTTCTCCATTTGATGCATCGCATCCAGGGCCTCTTCCTTTACCTTGTCTATCTTTTCCAGAACGAATTCCAGCTGATCTATCCGATAGTCCAGAGTGGACATAGTTTTGTTGAGGGCCCTTGGATGGCCGAAGACTCCGAACTTGACCAGATCTTCGACTGAACAGTCGAACATTTGTTGGAAGGTCTCGTGCTGGAGTCTAGCATGTTCTAACTCTTCTGATATTGGACCTGCTAATGCTTGGAGTTCCTTATTCGCCTTCCCGATGTTTAGGTATAAACTGATATACTCGGCGATTACTCTTTCACTATCCTTGAGGATTTGGCTCCTCCAAGCAGAAACGGCCATACCCTGCTCGCCGATCTTTGAATACTCATTGATCTTCTCCTGACTGAGCAGCTCAGGAGTCTCGGCGGCAGTTGTGGGAGGTGCACTTCCCATCTTCTGTAAGGCTTGAAGCAGGTATTTGTTCTGCTCCTTCAGTAGCCTTTTCTCCTCTTTCGTTTCCTGAAGCTTTTTGCAGAGTGCATCAACTGCGGAAAGAGCTTCCCCCTGGAGACTTTCAGAGGATGTCCCCATTGTGACTTGGGTCACGGTGAAATCTGTCGGAGACAGATCTTCTTTCTCTTTGAGGGGGTCGGGGTACGCTATTTCCATGACTCTCTCACCTGCAGCGCTCTTCGAGAAGCGTGTAACCGGCTTGTGCTTCTTTGCCCCTTTGGCTGGAATTACCGAAAAGTCCATCGGAGCGATGGGGACTTTCCTCTTTTGCTGGCTCAGCTGCTGAGAGATCCAAGCTGGTCCTATAGAAAAAGGACCAGAGACAGAGGGGGAGGCAGCAACGGTAGAGGAGGGGAAAAACGTGGAGACACGCGGCGGCGGCATTGAAAGAATAGCCGAAGAAGTGTCCACGGGAGGAAGGGAAACCGCAACTGCAGAAGACATAGGAAGGGAAGGGAGCTCGGAGATGAGGGAAGAAATAGAGGAAGACAAATCAGCGAGGGAGGAGAAGATAGATGAAGAAGCAGGGGAAAGGGTAGAAGAAGGGGCAGAGGACACGACCAAAGGGGTGGTCGTTTGAGTCACTCGAGGAGGGGAAGGAAGAGAAGAAGAAGGGATAGAAGGGACCTCTGAAGTTGTAGCGACGCCGACATCCTGGGTGGATGGGCGTATAGGACTATCCTCTGTCAATTCTTCCTCCAGAGTTATAACCTGTTCTGGCTCTGAGGGAAGAGGACTTTCAGGGGCTTCTTCCTGAATGGTGCTAGTTTCACCTTCTGCACCTTTTCCTTTCAGCTGCTTCTTGGACCTTGGAGGTGCATTGCCCAACGGGGAAGTTGTGAAATCTACCCCGAGGTAGATTAGTCCGTTCATGCGGCACCAATGCTCTGTTCTCTGCATAGTTTCTTTTACCCTTTCCTCAATTGTTTGAGGATCCTTGCTTCTGTCAATGGCCGGGAAGGGCCAATTGTCCCCATCTGTGTCATTATACACCTTATCTACTTCATCTTCCGTAGTCTGGAAGCCTTCGGGGACAATGGCCACTCCGTATTGGATGATTTCCGCCAATGCCAAGCGAGAGTGATCCTTTCTTCTGAGTTCCGCCTCATGGAGAACGTCAATGTAAATATCCTCAATTTGAGGGACATGGATCGGATCGAGCTTCGCTTTTGGCAGGCAGCTTCTTGGGTCGAAGGTAGGCCTGGCTGGGAAGTCATGCTTCAAGTTGAGTAGCTCCAGCTCTGCGAACATTTCCTTCGCCTTATGGTGGGTGGAGCATGTGTATCGGCCCACTGTGAGGGGGAAAGGAGTTCCACCCTTCTTTCTTTTGAGGCACTTCTCATGGTATGTGACCAGCTGCCTTGACAGTTCTAGTAGAATCAGCTTAGGCCCAGCATACCTTGGTAGCCTGGTTGGCTCTCCCAAAAAGTTGGCAGCCCTCAGATAGGTGAACGTGGGAAATTGGGTGAACAGGGCCCCCCATTTCTCTGTGACTGCCACTATGTTTTTGGTCGTCCGGCTATGAGTCATGTTTGGCCTCAGTAGGCAGATGACATGATAGAAGAATGCATCGTTAACTTTTGTGAAATGTTGGATGCTATTCTCCAGCCTCAGCTCTGGGTAGTAATCAAATATCTTGGCCTGAGGCCATACTCCACTTCGGTTCAGCCCCGGATAATCCCTTGCCGACGCTGCAGCGTAGACTACATAGGAGTTCATATGGAACACTCCTGTTGTGGCGAACTGTTGTAGCTGCTCAGAGATGGTGCCGCTTATTATTTCACCCCAGCAAAAGCGCTGATCGGGTAAATTTTTATTCATTGTCTCCAAGTACCGTAGCATCCACTTATGGAAATAGTGGGCATCTGAAAGCCCGAAGACTCTGCTCAGGAAAGTGATAGTATCGCTGAGTTCCTCTGAGAAATCACTTCGGTGGATAGTCTGTGGCCACCGGGTCACCACCTTCTTGTTCTTTAGGTAGACCTCATTCATCAACTGCATGCACTGGTCTTCGTTGTCTTCCCAGGCCTTGATGCATTCTTGTTGGCTAACAGCCACGAAGTTCCGGTGGTGAGGGATGCCGAGCATTATTTCAAAATGACGGGCAGTGAGGTTTATGACTACCTCGCCCTTGCTATTTTCGACACATCTTGTGTCTTTGTTGTAACATTGGGCAATCACCATCATGAATTCGTTGTTGACAGCGCTGACGGGGATTCCTCCGGCGAAGTGCAGGGCACTGCCTATTAACTTGTCCATCCATGGACTTCTTGTAACTTTCTGAGTCCTAACCCAGAATTCCTCCATGTCAATGTGACCCAATTCTGAGTCTCTGACATCCATACTGCACTCAGCCTGTGATTCGGGCATCCTGACCCTCTGATATTTGTATTTCATCTCTTCTTCTGTCAGCTTAGCCTTTCCTCTTGGTTTGGTGGGTTTCTTGCTTGACGTAGACATGTGTTCTTTCGAACTCAGTTGCTGATCTGCATGAAGAAGAAGTGAGACCCAATCCAAAAAGGTTGAATTAGTCATTTGATCTTCCATTGGAATGCTAGCAGAAGAAAGAGTTAGAGATTTTAAGGCTCAGGGCGCAGGGCGCATGAAAAATGCAACTGTTGCAGGCCAAATAGATAAGGCGCACAGAAAAAGAGTGTTGCAGAGGTTATACTGGCGCCAAAGGCGCATGGCGCACGGATGGATGTAGCAGATTGCATTTTATAGCAGGGCGCATGGAAAATTGTGTGTTACATTGGGATTCGGTGCGCCCTTTGGCGCATGGATGGATCGTGTAACATGGACTTTGGTGCGCCAAAGGGATATGGCGCGGCGCATGAAGGGTTTACACAACATCATGTTACTGCAATCGGGGGTGCGCCCGCGCCTTTATAGCTTTATACTTGCGCGAATAAGGCTTGTGTTGCATGGAAGCTGGGTGCGCCATTTGGCACATGGAAACGGGATGTAACATGGATAAATGGTGCACCAAAGGCTTTTAAGGAGGCGTGGGATTTATACTTATAGCATGCGAAAAAGGCGCGCCTTGAGGGCGCATGAGTTCTAGATGCAGCAGGACAAAAGGGTGCGCCATTGGCGCGGGTTTTGATCATGTAACAAGGCGGGTAGATGCGCCAAAGGGGCGCAACTATTTTTAGTGTAACAAGACGCGCCAGTGCGCCATAGAACTAAACTCATTGCTCAAACCTTTTCTTTCTTTCCTCCATTTCAAAGGTTGCTTGGACATATAAGGTTTCATAAAAAGATTTTCAGACCAAGCCTTTTCAAAACAACACTCTTTACCAGCAGATCTGGAAAGAGGGAGGGAAGGGAGGAGGAAAAGAAGAAAAAATGAGACAGGACAGCACAGGGGGGGAGCTAGCTCAATCATATCTCATTTTAAAACCGGCCAGCAAGCCAAAACACAGACCAAGAACACTCAAAGAACCGAAAGCACAAAACGGAGAAGAGGGAGAACCTCTCACCTTGGATATATAGCAAAAAGTTTGGAGAGCGGGTCCACAGGGCGATGAAAACGACGGAGCAGAGGCTGACAAGTCCAGAACGATCACGTGCTTTGCAAAAGAATGAAAATGACATTGGGCGCGCACTGATATATATAGAAAAACTTGTCATCAATGTGCCAACCACTTTTGAAATGGCGCATGAAAGTTGCTGTCGACAGGGGAAAGCGTGCGCCCTTTGGCGCACGAAAGTATTTGACAACAGAAGATTGAGCGCGCCTTTGGCGCACCAAATGCATTGTCGACATGAAGTTATGTGTGCCCTTTGGCGCACCAAAAGTGGCGCAACAAAAGTGGCGCAACAAAAGTTGTGTCAACAATAAGGCGCATGCGCCTTGGCGCACGCAAAAGAGACTCAACATCCTTTGGCGCACCGAAAGACGTGCTAACATGGAAAACCATGCGCCAAAGGCTTTTAAGGGGGCGCACCAAAACTTTGTGTTGCAAGGCAAATCCATGCGCCCAGCCAAAAAAGGCTCAAAAAGACTAAGTTCGAAAACTAGATTTCCCGGGAAGGGATTTTACAACGTTTCGAACGCGAAGGATCCCTAACGAGGGATCGAAACAAAATTTTCGGTATGGTTATCGGTAAAATTGCCCTTGTCAATTTTACGGGATAACAGCTGGCTCTTTCTGGGGACTATCCCCGAGCGAACTCGGGGGTAGAGAATCCCAGATTTCATGTGCCTATCCATTGGGTACGGAGTCAAAAACAAGGGGGACCGGAGGGAGAACAAAGGAAACACACAACCAACCGAAAGCAAACACACGACGAAAGCAAACACACAACTAAAATATAAACTGTACAAAGAAGAGAGAAAGCTCTACTTCCTGAAGATCTTGAGATGTTGCCCGCTATAGGGAAGCGGGAGTTCAGCTCCATCCAGATATGAGAGATAGAAACTATTCTCTCCATTGAGTTGCTTGATTTTGAAGGGCCCTCTCCACAGGGAATCAAATTTTCCGTGCATGCCCTTTGGCTCTCTTCGCTTGTCCCACAAGAGGACAAGGTCTCCCACTTGAAAATTTCTCTGCTTGGCTTTCTTATCAAAAAGCCTCTTTACTTGATTCTGATGTTCAGTGATCCTGTCGACCACTCTTACTCTCTTTTCTTCAAGTTCCGCAAGATACATGATTCTCTTTTCTAGAGAATTCTGGAAAGTTTCATCTTCGATTACTCGTGCCAAGCGTAGAGCAGGAAGTTCAGCAGAAATGGGAAGTTCGGCATCAGTGCCATATAACACTTGAAAAGGTGACATGCCGAGAGATCTCTTGGGAGTAATGCGGTCCGCCCACAAAGCGTCGTACAAAGACTTGTGCCACATCCGCTGGTTCTCATCTACTAATTTCCGTATGATGGTCACCAAGTTCTTATTACTGGATTCCGCCTGACCATTTCCCTGAGGGTAATAATCCGAGGCATGTGCTAAAGTTATCCCATATTCATAGCAAAAACTAATAACTTCCCGCGAGGAGAAGTTAGAAGCATTATCAGCAACGATTTTGTTTGGAACGCCGAACCTGACAATGATATTTTCTTTGATAAAACTGCAAACCACCTCAGAAGTGGCATGCTTGACGGGTATGGCTTCCACCCACTTAGTGAAGTAATCCGTTGCTGTAAGGACATAGCTATGTCCGGCACTCGATTGAGGATTGAGTGCGCCAATAAAATCAATTCCCCATTGCCTGAATGGTTCATTGATAATGACCGGCCTTAGGGGAAGGGCAGCCAACTTGGGCTTGCCGACGAATTGCTGACAGGGTTCACACTTTGCCACCCAGGTAGCCGCATCTTGAAAGAGCGTCGGCCAATAGTACCTGGCTCGAATGATCTTGTGTGCTGTCACGGAAGAAGAAAAATGGCCTCCACAGGCTGAATTGTGAAAACTTTCCAGCAGTTTTACTTGCTGGGGCTTGTCAACACATCGCAGGAAGACACCGTCTATCCCGCGCTTATATAAACCGTCATCCCAGATGACATATTTAGCTGCCCTGAGCTTTATAGTGCGCTTCTCCTTTGCGGTTAGGTGCATTGGGCATTCGCCGTAGGTAAGGAAGAAAGTGATGTCGGAGTACCACTCATCACTAGTTGCAACAAATAAAACTAGAGGCAGAGAATCAGGTTCCTCTAGAGGGCTTTGCTCTTCGTCGGTACAGTCCTCTTTTCCTTTAGGGTTTTCTGAATCTTTGTTTTCAGCCATTAGCTGACACAGGCCCTTGCCCCTTACCAGCTTGGTTGGTTTAATATCCAGGTCATATTCCTGGACCTTTGCGATCCAATTCCCTCTCAAACTTCCTAACTCCTGCTGAGTTAGAATTGATTTCACCGCCGTGTCAGGGACCAGCACCACCGTATGCGAGTTTAGAATGTAATACCTGAAATTCTTCACTGCTTTGACAACGGCAAAGGCATGCTTTTCCAATTGAGTCATCTTCAACTCGTGAGGCTTGAGGGGAGAACTCATGAATGCAATCGGGGATTCAATGTCTTCGGAATTCTTTTGCATTAAGATTGCAGACACAGTATGTTCTCGATGCGTAGCTATACATGATGAAGTCCTTGGAGAAGTCGGGACATACCAGGACTGGTGCACGAGCAACAGAAGCTTTTATTTCTTCAAATGACCTTTTCCCTTCTTCACTCCATCTGAAAGTGGGTGATCCTTTCATCATGTTCAGTATGTGGCGAGTCTTTTCAGCAAAGTCAGGAACAAAACGCCTAAGAAAGTTCACCTTTCCGAAGAAAGAATGAACACCAGTCTTGCTTGTAGGCAGAGTAAGGCTCTGAATAGCCTTAACCCTTTCAATATCTATCTTCGTTCCTTCTTTGCTAACCACATGCCCTAGCAACTTCCCTTCCGTGACTCCAAAAACGGACTTTTTGGGATTTAGGGAAATTCCATGTTCTCGGCACCTGGCCAATACTTGCTCCAAGTGATCACAAGTCCATGGCCCGTTGAAAAGTAGCACCTGCATTAGTTAGGCCAAAAGGCATCCTGCTGTAGGCAAATGTACCCCAGGGAGTAGTGAATGCTGTTTTGAATTGATCTTCAGGCGAGACTTCAATCTGATTGTAGCCTGAAAAAAACCGTCAAGCATGGACAGCATCTCTGATCCAGTTACTGCTTGCAGAACTTGATCCATTATCGGAAGAGGGTAGTTGTCTTTCAGCGAAGCTTGATTCAAATTTCGAAAGTCTACGCATATGCGTATCTTCACCGTTTTTCTTGCGTACTGGCACAATATTCGCCACCCAAGTACTGTGATGGATAGGGAAGATGATTCTCGCATCCAGCATCTTCTGAATTTCGGCCTGGATGGTACCTGAGATCTTAGGATTATAATGCCTTTGCTTCTGGCGAAAGGCTTTGACATCTTCTTTCAGCGGTATGTCATGCTGAACGTCCTTTGGCTTGAAGGACTTTAGATCAGCATAGGACCATGCTAACACATCCATATATTTCTTTCAGCAACTTGACAAATTTCCGCTTCTCTTCAGGTGTACAACATTTTCCAATGTTTACAAATTGCGGGTGTGCCTCAGAACCTATATTGACTGGTTCTGTCTCTGGGGGGATGAGTCAGGATCATCTCGCCTTTCTTTTTTTTACAAAAAGGTCATGCCTGTCAAACAGGCGCTCCAGAGAAACCAGGCCCTTTGGAATTTTATTTCCTTTGAGAGCTTAATAATGCCGTCTTTCATCCTTTGTTCGTCCTCAACTTTTTGGGAAATCTGGTTTATTGTGATTGATCATTCACCAGTAGAGGTGGATCCTTCGAAATACAATCCAAAAAAATTTTCTGATTTTTTCAGAAAGACAAGGCAATGAGGGTTTGATTATCGTTCCCTGCCAATTGAATACTTGCCAATGCTGAGAATTGTTTCGGGCAAATCGCTTGGGGAAAACACCTTCAATGTTGTACTTGTTCTTTTTTAACAACCCGGTGTGGGGACAAAGAGATGCTGTGAAATGAAAAATGAGACATTCATGCTTTGGAATTTGTTCTAAAAAGGCAAATTCATGAGGCCCATGCAAATTGATGGCTCTGTGATGCTGCCTCCCATTTTGCTTTTCAAATTTTTTCAGTGCCTGAATAATTTTCCAGTCCCAATTGGCAATTTTGATCTTTGCTTTTTTTTGACATTTTGAACCAAATTTTTGGGGAATGATTTTTGAGGGCATCAAAAATTGAAAGGCTTCATGGTGTACAACTTTCCTTCAGATCCATCATGACATGAGCCTCATTTTCCCCAGCAAGTGACAGCTTGCAACAACCCTAGTCCAAATCTTCAGAGACTTTCTCCCCTTGCTCTTTATCAAAAAAAGTTCCATTTTGAACTCAGATGAACTTTTGGTCTTTCAGGATTTCCAGAAGAAACTTGGCACCTCTCCAGGACACATGGCACTAGGATTGGCACATCCAGTAGCTTCAAAAACAGCTATTTCGGGGATTTAGGCCAACTCTTATTGCAAATACTTGATTGGAGAATTCCTCTCCTTTGTTCTTTTTTCCCACATTGAAAAAGTAGGTTCCCCTATCCGTCTCAAAGATGTCAAAAAGGATTTGGGCTGCTTTGGGATTTTTCCCATTAGCCTCAAACTAAGTGCCTTTTTTTGTCTTCAAAAGTCCCTAAGTTTCAATCATTCCACTAACTGGGTAGCTGATTAAACCTGACTCCAAGGAGATTTCTCTTTTGAATTGATTTTGACCAGATCGGGCCTTGGGTAGATTTCTTTTCAAAGCGAAGCTTCAGGCATTCTTGATCTTCATGCTCCTTTTCCAACATGTTTCTGATGAAGCTTCAACTGGAAACTTTTTTACCGGTGTCCCAAGGGGCACGGCAGTTGGCAAGGGATTACCAAGTTTGAATGGATAGGGATGTGCTTTTTCAAAGAGCAATCTCAATTTCAAGGATTTGACCTCTCCTTCCAACGTCTATCTTCGATTATAGTAAGCTTATTACCAAAAGGCTGTTTGATTCTTGGGCCATTTTGGGCTTTTGGAAGTCTTCGCAAAGCCGGTTTCATGCTGAACTTTGTTTGGCTTTTGAAATTTTAGCATCAGCCATAAGATCCAAATAGTTCTTCCAAAAAAATCATCATCATCCATTCTTTGGCAGCAAAGACAAATTTCCACTTTTCTTCAGCTTGTGATCATTTCCTCCCAAATTGCAATGGTTTTCATGGAAAAATGGCTGGAAAACGTTTGATGCCCCTTGACATGCTCTGGGGATGATCAGGATTTGCAAGCAACATCTTGCTTTTTCAACAAACTCATAAAAATTCTGGTCAAACAGGTTTTCCAGAGAAAAACCAGGCCCTTCGAATTTTTTTTCCCTTTGAGCTGACATATGCCGTTTCTACCATCTGATTCTCCTGAAGCCTTCAGAGTGGTGGGAGTTGATTGATTCCAAATTTAGATTTGGATCCTTCAAAATACAACTCAGAAAAAATTTTCTGATTTTTCTAGAAAGGCAATGAGGATTATCATCGTTGAATACTTGCCAATGCTGAGAGTTTTCTGGCACGCTCGGGCTTTTCAACCACTTCAATGGTGTATTTGTTTTTTTTTCAAACCCGGGTGTGGGGCATGAGGAGAGATGCTGAAAAACGGGCCAATGAAAATCGGCCATGTCATTTTGAGCTCTTGGAATTGCCCCTATTGAAAAAATCAAAATTTCTTCGATGCTTGTTCCCCCATACTGCTTTACGGGTAGTGCCTGAGCCTTTCATTTTTTTAAATCTTGGTAAATCCTTTTGACTTGATTTACAACTAGCTCAGCATCACCTTGACTTTTCAGATTTTTTAATTCCTCTTTCCTTTGCAGCTTGCATACCGAGTAACAGAGATTCATACTCAGCAGTAGTTGTTGTAGTTGAAAAACTGCAATTGAAAGAAGAAAGAGAATTACCTCCTCTTCATAAGGAGAGATCAGCACGATTTCCCCATCCGCGCCACACAAAATCCACTAGTCGCGCAACTGCACCATCAAATTGCAAGGTCCAGATCTCATTAAGATCCTTTTTTCTTGAACAAAAACGCCCTTTGTACCCGTCTCTCAGTAGATAAGAAAGTAGTTCCCCCATCCCTGATGATTCAAAAAGGATTTTTAGGGCTTTTGGGGGGGCTCAGAGCTAGTAACCAAGTACTTCTTTTGCGATTCTTAAAGTGGTTTGGCTAAGTCTTTTTATTTCACACCTTTGACGGTATTTCTAGCTTTAGACCAGTCCATGAATTTCTCCACCAACTTCGCTGCAAAAAACTTCCTTCCAGCAGAAATTCCATATGGCTGCTGGAATGTCAGCAACAAAGAGGACTTTCATTTTTACTCTTTTTCTGGGAAAGCCGCAAACGCAAATTGCGCGTCGTCTTTGATTTGGCCAATCAATGGCACTTGCTTGGTTTCCAATGAATAAAAATCTCTGCCGAATCATGGTTTGGTAAGAGTGAGGCCCCCAAAGCATGGGTGACTTTCGCCCGGCATGACGTTATCGGAAGCTCCGGAATCAATTATACAGTTGCTCAACTTATGGCCGTTGATTAGGAGAGAGAGATAGAAAAGAAAGGTTCTCTCTATCTTGCCTGATGCAGATGTTGAAGCAACATTTTTATGGTGGGATTCAGGGGGAGTGGAAAGGATTCCTTTTGGGGAAACCTGTTTTTTAGATAAGAAACAGCTTGACTCTGAATATATTTTAGTCTCTTACAAGCTGTTCGGGGTTTTGACTGAAGGTACTCAGCTTCAGACATTTGGATCTTGGTCTTTTTTTTGCATGATCTATTATATCAAAACGGCCAAGGGTTGCGTTGGTGAGGGAATGAGTCCTTCACTTCGCGATGGTGGAACAGGGGCATTACTGATCTTGATAGGAATATGAGGGGGCTGATTCGGAGGAGAGATGGGCGGAAAAAAAGACTTCTTTGATTCTTGCTAAGATTTTAACAGGGAATTGAGTAGGAAGAGGATTACCTCTTTTTTAGCAATGGGTTGGAGGCAACGTTTGACACGGCCTTCTTCTCCTTCTGCTGGGCAAAACATGGGCAGCAACTTCCAACTTCTTCCTTTTCCTTGCGAGCGGGTAAAACACAAAAAACTAGGATTGTCCTTTTTGCATATAGCCCTGAGTACTCTCTTCTTCATCAGATTCATCCTCATCAAATTCCATGTATCCAATAGTAGAGTGCCAGTCGGCTCACCGACCGACATCTTGATCATCTTTTCCTTGAGGGAAGGTTCTTCATAGTACTGCTCTTCTTCTCTTCAATTTCGGCCAAAGCATTGACCGGAGGAGCTTCAAGCGCCAACCGTGGAGCAGTTGCAGGTAGACGCGGTCTTTTGTGAAACATTGTTGGGAACGAAACTCCTTCGTGGAACGTCTCGGTATGAAGGAACTAGGAGCCTGGGCCAACTGCTTTTTCAAATGCGAGCAGATCATTCGCCATCTTTTGGAATGCCGGATCAGACGAAGTAAGTAGCAGGGTTTCTGAAGATTTGGACTTTGATGATTCCTTTTTCAACTCGCCAGATATTATCAAATTGTCTTCTATCCGGATGGCAGCAGCCTGAGCGAGAGGTAGGGGTAGCTACTCGCTCTTGAAGGAGCAAGAAGCTGACTTTTTGAGCTCATTAGCGTTCACGAAGAAACACTTCTGAAGAAACACTTTCTGATTCTTCGGTGTTGGGAAGCATGGAAGGCAGGGAGTAGGGACACGGTTGATTAATGCATTGAACCGGGTGACAACAAAAATCGCGCATGTCTCATTGGCCTTCCCTTTTTTTCAGGTGGGTGTGATCCGTGATGATAACAACGCAAAATGCATCTTCTGAAGGCTTGTATCTGTCTTCAAAAGCTTCCCGCAAGGTTGCCCAAACTGGTGATAGATGCGGCGGCCGGCCAGGCAAAATGCTGAAACCATTCAGCTGCTGGGCCCTTGTAGAGTTTCCAGAAAAAAGGTGAACCGACACACATCTTCGTGAGTCACGTCCAAAATACTGCATGACATAATGAAAGCAGATATGTGGGAATCCGTGCTTTGATTTCCGCTCCCCCCTCGTCGATTTTTAGGAAAATTCTTTTTCGTTTTTGTGAGGGAGCGCGTGAACTGGATGTGGCAGGTGCGAGAGGACCCATAGCATTTCCCCATGGTACCCCCCCGCCATTTGAAAGGCTAAAGAGGAAAAAGCACACGAGCTGGGAGGGTGGTTCCACTGAGCAGCAAGGCACTACAAAGGGATGTAGATGCTCCTTGTAAAAGACTTTTTCTTTCGTGGAGGTGAGACACTCCTGGATGACCGGCTAGCCGAGCTTAGCGCGCTGAAAAAACGTGCCGGTGTTACGCTGAAATTGTGCCTTTGAAGCAGATCGAAAGTAGGATCAACTTCTCTCCACGGGCTCTCCTGCTGCACGCGTAAAAAGGTTCACTTGCCAGCGTACCTTCCAGATCTGCGATATTATGGCGCAGATTTAAAACTTTATTTTTGGGTGTACTTGCTGTACTTGCTGATTTTCTGTTTTTCTGACAAAAAGCCAGCAGCATGCAAAATTTTTTCTAGATATTTAAAAACTATCCTCTTCGAAAAACCGATTGCGGTTTAATGACAAATAGCAGCGAGGAGGATAAGATGGCAGGGAAGAAAATAGCAGGCTGATTTTCAGATCTGATTTTTACTTTTTTCAGAGGGTTTTTAAACTTTTTTAGAAAACAGTCAAAAACTCAGATCTACTACGGAAAAATGTTAATTTTGATAAAAACTCAGCGAACTAAAGATCTGTAACTAGGCCAAACTCAGCGAACTACAAGATCTGTAAACTATGCCTGATATAAGGATCTAGAAGAAAAAATTTCAATTTTTAGGCATTTGCAAATTTTTGGATTTTCAACAAAAAGTGCAGATTGCAAACAGGTTAGTGTTCCTTATATTTTCTAATTTTATCTTATAACCACCACCCTAGATCTGACAGATCGATTCAACCCCAGCGGAGTCGCCAAAACTGTTGACCGAAAAATCTGTCGCAGCGGACAGATCTATGGCTTAGACGAAGCTAAACAGTGTTGAAGGGCTTAGCCCTCTTTGAGACAGCAAAGCGAAACTGGTTTATTGCGATTCTACTGCAGAACATATGCAAGTCTCACAGATTCGGCCTTCGGGGTGGTGGGATCTCATCCCAGTAGTAGAGTGTTCCAGGCGGCGAAAAGAAAGGAATGAAGAGGGAGAAGAGGAGAAACAGATCCGAGGAGAAAAGAATGAATTCCAAAGCAGAAGGTCAGAAGATTTATGTTTTTAGTTGGTAGTACTGTAAACAGAGCAACATACTTGCTATAAATATACAAAGCAATACTGATGATAAACAAAAAATGAGGAAAAAAGGATAGAATCCAACAGATTAAACACATGACAGATTAACGTAAGAAAGAAGAAAGATCACTGTATAACACAGCTATGAAGCACAAAGTCTTCAATCATGTATGATTGTTCTTTTCTGTTACAAGAGAAGCTCAAAGTCTTTCTCTCTCATTCTATTTATATCTAAAAAATGTTCACCCCGAATACAAAACAAGTATTTCATATGTATAGAAAATGAGGGAGGAAGAGAAGGCAAAATGGAGCCAACCACTTATTACAAAGATAACCTACAAAACTACAAAGTCATGTTGACTTGACAACGTGTGGATGATGGACATCATACCATGATGCCCAACATGGATGATTGTCAATCATTTGTGCCAACAATTGTAGACATTTTGAAAAGAAAGTCGGGAGAATAGAGGAAGAAAGAAAGAGAAGAGAAGCTACTTCTCATCATTCATCCTGCCCGGCCGCCGAAAAAAACGGGTTGACTTGTTTTCTGATGCTGCTCAGGTGCATGATATGTGGAAATGAGCGACGACGGTACTTCCAAAAAACTTGCTGATCAAATGGGCCCAAATTGATCCTGTGATGGGATCCTTGTGCCTTTCCTGATTGCTTCGCAAGTCTGCCCGCTCGTATACGCGCTTTTTCGGGAGTACGGTTGGGAATAATCTTTCTCCGCCTCGATCAGGAACCCGAGAAGTCTCTACAGGCAAGTAGGTGTTGATAGAGTCATAGTGTCGGAACGTGACCTCTGGCCCTGTCCTTGAGAGGCTTATCGCCTTGAAAATCCGGATAGTGTCATCAGCTGATCATCAGGTAAGGGAAGGAGTGAGACAACCCTAGAGTCATGGCGGAGGACAATTTTCTCCATTTTGATGCATTGCATCCAGGCCTCTCCTTTACACCTTGTCTATCTTTCTAAAACAAATTCCAGCTATCTATCTATAGTCCAGCTTGGACATGTTTTGTTGAGGGCCCTTGGATGACGCGAAGACTCCGAACTGACCAGAATCTTCGACTGAACAATCGCACATTTGTTGGAAGGTTTTTTCGTGTCTGGAGTCTAGCCTGTTCTAACTCTTCTGATATCGGACCTCCTGCTATGCACTTGTATTCCTTATCGCCTTCTCGATGTTTAAGTATAAACTGATATACTTGGTCGATTACTCTTTCACTATCCTTGAGGATCTGGCTCCTCCAAGCAGAAACCGCCATACCCTGCTTCGCCGATTTTGAATACTCAGGGATCTTCTCCTGACTGAGCAGCTCAAGAGTCTCGGCTGCAGTTCTGGGAGGTGCACTCCCCCATCTCTGTAGGCTTGAATGCAGGTACTTGTTCTGCTCCTTTCATTAGCCTTTTCTCCTCTTTCTTTCCTGAGCTTTTTGCAGAGTGCATCAACTGTCGGAAAGAGCTTCTCTCTCACCTGGAGACTTTCTGAGGATTGGCCCATTGTGACTTGGGGTCAGGGGGGGACTGTGAAATATGCGAGACAGATCTTTTTTCTATTCTCTTTGATGGGGTTGGTTAAAGCATTTCCATGATCTCTCACCTGCAGCGCTCTTTGCGAAGCGTGTAACCGCTTGTGCTTCTTTGCTCCTTTAGCTTGAATGACCGAAGTCATCGGAGCGATGGGGACTTTCCTCTTTGTTTGCTCAGTTGCTGAGAAAGCCAAGCTGGTCTTATAGAATAAGGACCAGAGACAGAGGGGGAGGCAGTCAACGTAGAAGAGGGAAAAACGTGGAGACACCGGGCGTCATTGAAAGAATAGCCGAAGAAATGTCCCCAGAGGATGGGGAACCGCAACTGCAGAAGACATAAGAAGGGAGGGAGCTAGCTCGGAGATGAGGAAGAAATAGTGAAGATAAATCAGCGATGGGGGGAGCGTAAAAAAAAAGGAAGATTAAGAAGCTGGGAACGGGGGGAGAAGAATGTGCATATACACGACCAATGGAGGGTTTGAGTCACTCGAGGAGGGGAAGAAGAGAAGAGAAGGGATAGAGGTGACCCTCTGAGTTGTAGGCGATGCCGACATCCTGGGTGGATGGGCGTATAGTACTATATCCTCGTAATTCCTGCATCAAGAGTTTATGACTTGTCTGGCCGAGGAAGAGAAATTTCAGGGGCTTCCTCCGAATGGTGCTAGGTTCACCTCTGCACCTTTGCCTTCAGCTGCTTCTTTGACCTGGAGGTGTGCGTTTCAAAGGGGAAGTTGTGTGTTGTGAAATCACCCCGGGTAGATTAGCCGGTCATGCGGCACCAATGCTTATTCTTCCACATAGGTCTCCTTGACCCTCTCTCAATTGTTTAGGAGCCTGTTTCTGTCAATGGCCGGGACAGGGCCAAGGTACCCATTCTGTGTCATTATACCCCTATCTACGTCATCTTCGGTAGTCTGGAAGCCTTCAGGGACAATGGCCACTCCGTATTGGATGATTCCTCCAATGCTAAGCGCGAATGATCCTTTCTGCTGGTTCCACCTCATGGAGAATGTCAATGTAAATATCCTCAATTTGAGGGACAGGATCGGATCGAAGCTTCACTTTGGCAGGCCAGCTTCTTGGGTGTCGAAGGTAGGCCTGGCTGGGAAGTAATGCTTCAAAGTTGATTGAGTAGCTCAGCTCGCGAACATTCCTTAGCCTTATGGTGGGTGGTGGGAGCATGTGTATCGCACACTTTGAGGGGAAAGGAGTTCCACCCTTCTTCTTTTGAGGCATCTCATGGTATGTGACTAGCGTCTTGACAAAGTTTAGTTAGAATCAGCTTAGGCCAAGCTTACCTTGGTAGCCTGGTTGGCTCCCAAAAGTTGGCAGCCCCTTAGATAGTGAAAGTGGGAAATTGGTGTGAACAGGGCCCCAAATTCTCTGCCAGTGACTGCCACTATGTTCGTGTCGTCCGGCTTTATGAGTCATGTTGGGCCTCAGTAGGCAGTATGACATGATAGAGAAGGCATCGTTAACTTTTGCGAAATGTTGGATGCTATTCTCCAGCCTAAGTCTAGTAGTAATCAAATATATTGGGCCTGAAGGCAATACTCCACTCGGTTCAGCCCGGATAATCCACTTGCTGACGCTTGCAGGCTATAGACTTACAGAGAGAGTCATATGGAACACTCCTGTGTTGTGGGACGAACTGTGTTGAGCTGATTCAGAGATGGTGGCTGCTGATTATTTCACCCCAGTAAAGAAAAAGCGGGCCTTGATCCGGGAAAATTCGTATTCATTGTCTCCATGGGTCCGCAGCATCCACTTATGGAAATAGTGGGCTCTTGGAAAGCCCGAGACTCTTGTCAGGAAAGTGTTAGTATAACTGAGTTCCCCTGAGAAATCACTTCGGTGGATAGTCGAGGCCCCGGGTCACCACCTTCTTATTCTTTAGGTAGACACCTAATCGTTCAACTGCCTGCAATGTTTCGTTGTCTCCCACCGGCCTTGGATACTCGGTGGCTAATCAAAACGTATTCCGGTTGATGAGGATGCCAAGTACAACTCAACCGTGAATGGGCAGTGAGGTTATGACCGCCCTCACCCTTACTGTTTCTCGAAAATCTTGTGTCCTTGTTGTAACATTGACGCAATCCATCATGAATTCGTTGTTTAAAGCGCTGACGGGGATTCCTCCGGCCGAAGTGCAGGGAACTGACTATTAAACTTGTCCATCCATGGACTTCTTGTAACTTTTTGAGTCTAACCCGAACTCATCCATGTCAATGTGACCAATTTCAGAGGTCTTGACATCCATACTGCACTCAGCCTGTGATTCGGGCATCCTGACCCTCTGATATTTGATTTCATCTCTTCTTATGGGGTTTTTTCAGCTTGCTTTCTCTTGGTTTGGTGGGCTTCTTGCTTGACGTAGAAATTGTTCTTTCGAACTCAGTTGCTGATCTGGCACGAAAGAAGAAGTGAGGACCAATCCAAAAAGGTTGAATTAGTATTTGATCTCCATTGGAAAGCTAGCCAAGGAAAGATTTTTGTTAGAGATTAAGGCTCAGGCGCAGGAAAAAAAATGCAAATGGCAGGGCCAAATAGATACGTTGCACCGAAAAAGGAATGTTTGCAGAGGGTATACTGGCGCCAAAGGCGCATGGAACATGGATGAAGCAGGTTGCATTTTATAGCAGTGAGCACAGGAATGTGTGTACCTTGGGGTTTGGGTGAGCTGTTGGCGCATGGGAAGATTGGTGTAACATTAACAAATGGCTGACGCCAAAGGCTTGGGCGGCGCATTCAAGGTTTACACAAACATTATGTTACTGCAATGGAGGGTGAGCCCGCGCCTTTCTAACTTTATACTAGCGCGAATAAGGCTTTTGTGAATGAAAGTGGGTTGCAGCCCTGTGGTGCATGGAACATTTGAGCCGGATAAAGGGGCGTCAAATGGCTTTTAGGAGGCGCGGGATTTAGACTTGTAGAATTGCAAAAAGGGCACGCCATGAGCCGCATGATTTCTAGGTGGTAGACACAACAAGAGGGTGCGCATTGACGCGGGTTAAGTGGTCATGTAAAATGGCGAAGTGCACCGAGGGGCTTTGAAATGTTTTGTTGCCAACCAAAAAGCGCCAGCGCGCCACAGAAACTACACTAACTACTCAAATATTTTTAATTCTTTCTTCCACTCGAGATCGCAAAGGACAGAGGGTTTCATATAAAAAGTCTAGCAGACCAAGCCCTTTCAAAAACAGCTCCCTTTCAGCAGATTTGGAAAGAGGGAGGAAGGAAGGAGGAAGAAAGGAACAGGAACAGACCGCAGGGGGAAACAGCTCAAACATAATCTCACTTACAACAGGCCATGCAAACCAAAAATAGGACCAGAAAATGCCCAGACCAAGAACACAAAAGCGCAAAAGGAAAAAGAGGGAACCTCTTACTGAATATCTATTAAAAATTGAAGAGCGTCAAAAGGGCGATGACAACAACAGAAGCAGAGCTGACACATATCCGAGAAAGAGAAATCACGTGTTTTTTTGCAAAAAAAGAAATGAAAATGAAATTTGGGCGTGGATGATATTTATAGAAAATTTGTCATCAAGGCACCAAACCAACTTTTGAAAAATGCGCGCAATGAAAAACTGCTGTCGACAGGGGAAAGTTGTGCGCCCTTTGGCGCATGGGGAAAGTATTCGACAAAAATAGACGAGCGCGCTTTGGCGCACTAGTTGCTTG
This sequence comes from Taxus chinensis, assembly GCA_019776745.2. NCBI lineage: Eukaryota > Viridiplantae > Streptophyta > Pinopsida > Cupressales > Taxaceae > Taxus > Taxus chinensis. Next base: position 3,398 of record JAHRHJ020003605.1, on the reverse strand, counting down.
GTCAACATGAAGTTATGCGCGCCTTGGGCACCAAAACTTGGTTGTAACACATAGATTAATGCCCTTGGCGCACCGGAAAAAGACGTGTGAACATGAAAAACCATGCGCCAAAGGCTTTTAAGGGGGCGCAACAAAACTTGGTGTTACAAGGAAAATCCATGCGCCCAGCCAAAAAAAAGGCTCAAAAAGACTAAGTTCGATAAACTAGATTTCCCGGGAAGGGACTCTTTACGATTGTTTCGAACGAGGGGGATCCCAAAAAAGGGATCGAAACAAATTTTTGCCATTGGTTATCGGTATAAAATTGCCCTGTCAATTTTACGGATAACACAGGCGTGCTCAAAAACTGTTAGTGGTCGCACGGTAGGGCTTAAGATGTTCTATTTGATAATGAGGACACCTCTGAAAGATTGAAAACTCTACTTCTGTGATGTCCACCAGGCGTGCAAAAATGTTAGTGCAAAACACAACACCCCTGGATGCAGGTCAGGTTTCTAGGGTGATCTCTTGGCACCAGGGTGTGATTGCATTAACATTGAATCTTTTCTCCAAGTGTGGGACTTGAAATGAGGAAAGGATTCTCCAGAAGAAGGCTGGTTCCTGCTCCTAAACACCGGCCCAAAGATATTCCAGTGCAGGCAATCCTAATATCAAGCCTAATCACCTGCCAAGGAGACAGAGAGAAGAGAGAGAGGGAAAATCAACAAAGCCGACACTTACAAACAGGTTTACACCAGAGAAGGAGAAATATTGGCCATCTATCCAAAAACTGCCATGGGACAAAGAGAGGTGAGAAATGGGAAGGATGGACAGATGCATCAAAGGGCCAAGGATATATTTCAAACAGAAAATGTTCCAAAAACTCCATGAACATAACTCCAAACCTGCAATGAACATGCAACATGCACAAATACCTACAAGAAGAGAGGCAAGAAGAGACAAGGGGGGAAAAAAAAACAAAAAAATGAGCAGGATGGACAGAGGCATCATGAAAACACGTGTTTTGTTGCTTCAGAAGTGTTGCACAGAACACATTCCATTATAAGAGGCAAAAAAAATGCCATTCAAAGTAGGGAGGAGTTCGAGCCCATTTTCAACCCTAGAGAAGAAAAAGAAGGGAGAGGCCGAGCAGAAAAATGAATTCTTTTTTCTATTGAGCCAGATCTGGTTTTGATGAGGGGTCGAGCCCAGGGGATAGAAAACGTAGAAAAACATGCAAACCCATTGCTCATTGAATGCCAATGCATTAAACGGCAGGGGATACCTTACCAACCCATTCCCTGCCATCTTTGACCGATTTTGGAGAGAATAACAACCCATTCTTTGCATTAAAATGGTTGTTGATGAAACGTCAAAAAACTTCTGGCCACTACCACGAGTCAGGGAGTTTCTCAGTTTTCTCTCTCCACTACACACCAAAAGGAAGATTAGCCCCAAGACTTCATGTAGCAGATTTCATAGATTTCCATTGATGTCAAGAACGTACAAATCCGAGCTCTGGGTCAAAAGATGTGATGATATGAAGATTTAGGGCACGGACCAGACAAAACGGATTTTGAAAAAAAATTTTCCACGCTTCACCACCTGCGACGACATGTGGGCAGGCTCTGATTCACTGAATAATTCTACTCCCCACCTTTCGGCGAGCTTTCTTTTAAAAATTTTCCTTGTGGCCCCAACTGGGACACGTGGTGCTATTCATTGGTTCGGATCAGTGCCCTCGGAAACTCGCCCTTTACTTTTTGGCCTTTTCCCTGTGACACGTGTCATGATTTCATTGATCCTCGGGCCCTGCAGGCTCTTTCGTGCCCTTCCCGTCTTTTTGTCTCGGATGTTGCTGTCCCAATTTTCCTTGTGTGAAGTTTCTTGGATTGTTTAGGACCATTTGGACAAATGTCCTGTGCCTTCGGGAAAATTCTTCCGGTTCCCCGATTCAGACAGATGTCCCAAATTGTTTTGGTGCAAAAGTTTCCTTTTCAGCGATCTGGAGCCAGTTCGGTAATCATGGTCTGGATGTCCCAATTGCTTCCAGAATGTTTATTTCATTTGGCTCGAACCGCCGGTTCGGGTCCTTCGGTACAGTGTCCCAAACTGCCCGCACTCAGCAGTCTTAGTTCATTTTTCTTCATCTTCGGTCCGGATCGGCCTTCTCGCGCCCACCACGTACTTCTGGCCCTATTGTCCCAAATGCTTAGCAGCACAGCCCCTAGAGGATTTTCAGCCGATCCACGTCTTTCTGTCCCACACGTCCCATATGTTGCAAGGACTAGGACTTAGTCGATTTCACAATTTTTTCGGGATCAACCTAATTGCCTTCTGTTAAATTTTTCGCATTCTCAGATGCTTGCTCTTTCCTTCTTTGGTCAGGGCGGTAGAAAAATCGAGGGAACCCAAGAAACATGTCTTGCTCTGAATCAATAAATTTTCCTGGGACTTGATGTATTTGATGTATGTTATCAAAATTACCCGGGGGGGAATTTTGGATAACAATTTGGCGCGACTCAGCTGGGTCATCTGCCTGCATATTGAAAAGACCAGTTGCCGAATAATCCATTGTGACCATGGAGTCATAAGTGTAGCTTGAAAACTGTCTGAATTTGGAAACCTCCCCTCTGCGCCACTTGGAACCCACCAGGCATGGGTTGTTCTCACCAAAAACACTGAAAAAACTGTTGCAAGGCCAAAACCAGCAACACCAAAAACTAGGTTACAAAAATGAAAATCAACATCCCCAAATTGGACAGCAGATGTGCACAAGCACTCTTCTGCTTGAAGAAAACCAGCTACTCATACTCTAAATGGATGGAAGACAAAGGGCAAGTAAACAAACCCGGCCAACTGGTTGTGAGAAAAGAATAGCTTCCTTTCTTCAAAATGTGGCAGCCATGCAATTGATTGGCACTGATCATGGCTGTTTAGAGGATGAAAACAACAAGAAGCGGTCTTCTATCCAAATCATCAAGGTATCAACTGAAAATTAACACCTCTGTAGTTGCGCTACATTGGATTGGAGAGGTATGGCAGCTGATCCTGGTAATTTGTTAGGCTCATCCCATGCCAGATAGCAAAAGCATGACTGGTTATGGCTTCTCCTTGGCTCCAATGCAGCCAAATACTTGATTTGGGCAAGGTCTGATCAGGTTGATTGCCCATAGCTCTGATTTTCAACTACAAGAATGAGAGTCTCTTGTAGACCTTGAAGGAGGGGTGGAAGCAATGATAGAACCCTTCTGCCTTTATCTTCCTCCAATGAAGAACATGAAAGATTAAAATGCTTCCAATCTTGATTAAGAAGAAGAGATGTTAGAAGATATAGGCTACTGCAAATGAAGTTCTCCTTCAGGAAAGCAGACTCTGTTTGTTTGGACTGTGGATGGATGAAAAGAGAGAAGGTGGGA